>CAJVPJ010000826.1:0-15979 GCA_910592205.1 Paraglomus occultum | reverse complement strand
AATTAAATCTTACTAAATGATATTAGTATGGAACCAGAGTAGAGAAAAAAATAAGCAGAAGGTAGTTGATCAATGTGAGATTATTGCTCAAGTTTGTCTTATGATATTAACATGTTAAAATGGAATTGAATAGAAACAATAATAAGGCAGTTGAATTATTATTACATCAGAATGCAGCAAAATAAGCACATCTACCTGTGCAAGTTGAATTGGATATAAGTAAGGAAAAAAACAAGGTAGAAGATTGAGTTGTATGAGAGTGATCATTGACAGGGTCACCAGTGGTAACCAAATTTCGGGTGTGCGAAAATTTAAACATTTATTTTTATATGTTATTCATTGAAATAAACAATCTTTATAAAATTTTAAGTACGTCCTCTGTCAGGCTGTAGCATAAGGATGCTGTTTATATTACTATTACATTCAGATACTAAAGACAGCAAGTCGGTCTGTATGATGACTAACTATTGCAGGTTATCCATGGTTACACAATTTATGATTATAGTTACGATTCCACAGCACGCGTATACGTCTATTGTATTAACTAAAACTGTGTG
Organism: Paraglomus occultum; assembly: GCA_910592205.1. Taxonomy (NCBI): domain Eukaryota; kingdom Fungi; phylum Glomeromycota; class Glomeromycetes; order Paraglomerales; family Paraglomeraceae; genus Paraglomus; species Paraglomus occultum. Next base: position 15,422 of record CAJVPJ010000826.1, on the reverse strand, counting down.
AAAAGGTCAATTATTTTAAAATAGGTGGCCCGTCTATCGGAAAGTCACTATTATTTAACATAATTGTCTCTCACGGTGCAGCAAATTATTGATTAACCAGCTAGTTGAACAGCTAGTTGACGTTCTTGATAAAACCTTCCTGTCAAAATAGTATGTACGTATATGCTAGTATCTATTTGCCAGAGTTAATGAGATGGAAAGAAATTAAACCTTTGTTGCGTTTTTGTACACCACCACAAATTATGAAACAATCGACGCAGACGAGCATTCGATATGAATGATGTTCAATTTTTCTTACATACTCAAACACTCTCTAAATAAACCTTTTTTATTTTCTCATTTAAACTCGACTCATTTGTCATATAATAAGATGTTACTAAAACGTCAACCAACATTTTTTACTAAAAATAAAAATAAAAAACGTTTGTCTTTACTAAACAATTATTTTACTAACAAAAAAGCAAAAAAAAAGAGTTTGTTTTATTAAAAAGCAAACTAACCAACATTCGTTTTTTTACTAAAACGCGATGCAATTTTGTCTTGAACAAAAAAATGGGTAAATTGCTGACCATATCCGACCTTAGATTACAATTGGTTTTTGTAAGCGTACAAGTCTTTGTTATTACACAATGTCTGCCATTTTAATGACCATAACCAGCACCACAATTCTGATGCTTGTTCCGACAGCAAGAACAGGAGTTGGAGTAACAGTGCAGGTTGCAGCAACCGCTATCGTCGTTATCGTTGTTGTAGTTGAACATTTTTCCGGCGTCAGCGGACAGCAATACTAATAGCTAATAGGCAGAAAACCGATCGAAGAAAGTTTAAGAGATTGTCCATTCATTATTCGATTATTACGAGTCAGGTTGTAAACGTTTCAAAAAATACGATGGTACGTTGTCCAAACGTAAAAAATTTCAACAGTGTATGTAGGATTTTATACACAATAACATATTTATGGATTTTATCTTGTGATTCTTTTTAATACATGCACGTTTCCGACGGGAATAAGTATATTTGTTCTGTGTTGTAGGTATTATATTGAAGGGTTGAGAACCAGTCTCAATTCTAGACGGGTTTTGAATTACGAACTCAGATACAATCCCCGATATTGTAATATAGATACATTTCTATGTTTCAAATCAAAGTTATTCGTGAGCTTCGCCCCTTGTGGATGTGTTGATATTGAGTGAATATAATTTACGATTGGGTTAACGTTCGTACAAGGTTATTTATTGACTAGCAGAAGTTATTTGGTACGTCGAAATAAATGTTGATTTGCTTGTCCGCAAAGTTTAGAATTTTACCTTTGCTTTTAACAAGTGATATTGTTGTTCGAACGTTGAGCATGTGTACGTCAGCTGAGTCGAGGTGGACAAATGTTTTTTTCTCTCTTGGTTATTTGAGAAAAAATGTATGAAAGTAACTTTATTTTTTTAAAATATTATAAATATGTGAAAGTGAGTACGTAAAACCTCGACCCATTGGGGTTAGGTTCTTAATCTTAAAACTTAAAACGTTTTAAATAATAGACATAAATTTAAACTGTCTCCATAGCGAGGCAGCTTTTTGTTCTACCGTTTTAACGCTCCATGTTTATACAAGAAACTTTAAAGAGTAAAAGCTCACCTCTTGCGACATGAAGTTGTGATTATTGTATTCTGATTCCCAATTTGACTGTTGGTTACTGTTGTGGGGTACAATCGTGGTCCGTAGCGGAGCATAATTGTCTATGTCTAGTATTATTGTTTAACTGGTCATGATTTTAGCTGGTACAATGTCCTACTCAGTATCCGATCTATTTTTTGGGCTACATAATACTCGACCTTCTCGTGGTGTGGTTCGGGTAATGCTAACAAATATCACGCACTCACTGTTTCTTAAGCTTTTCTTATCGACTGTAAACAAGACATATTTGTTAATGCTGCACCGAAAATAATTAATTATATTTTTTGATTTATTAAAAAAAAACTTACCAGTTTTCATTCGAAAAAAATACTTATACAATTGTGTTAATCTGAACAGAATTTCAAATTGACAATGCAGATTGTCGATTAAGTTTTGAATATACACCATTATTTGTTATAATGGTTTAATATTAATACCAGTTTCAGGTAGGAACATTCTGAGATTTATATGTTGAAAATGTGCTTCACGCTTTCTCAGTCCAGTACTTATATTGTGAAGATAAAGATTATATTTGGATTCCGTCAACAGCAAAGCTAGCATGATGGTTGAGCTCTTTGGTTGTTGTTGGGGGGTTTTTTTTTGCAATTTCTCTTAAAATCGGGACATTGTAAATAAGACGTTTTGAATAGATCAAATTGGCAACATATTACCGTAAACAGAAGGTCCAATACGACGCTTGGAAACAAAAAATTGTTTATACACTTAATCCGGTAAGAGACTTGGACTTTATCTTTTTCAGTATGAGCAATTCATTAAAGTGTCGTAAGGCTCGTTTTTCAGTTATTTTCTGTACTTAAGATCAGTTACTGTTTTTATGACTCACTCGTTTAGCAGAGGCTTTTATTCTAACATTGATTTCAGAGTCAAGTAACACAGATAATAGTTATACAGTTGATGCAGTTGCCGTTTCTTGATTTCGAAACAGACAAGCAAATCTTTTGGGTAACTGCTTTGTAGATCCTAATATGCTTTGTGGCGTGGTGTGATGCTTATTTGGTCGATAAGGTTTAGATAAAATACCAACAAATTTTTATCGAACACAATCAGATTTGATATACATGCGTGTGATTATTCTAGAATAGATCTGCCAAAAATTCCTAACAAACAATTATGCAACATGCTTACCCCCGGATCAGCGATTTTTACAAAAAAAAAAGGCATGCATGTATACACGTATTCTGGCAAAAGACATTGTGACGACGTTAATACAAGGCAATTGATTTTTGATCGGCCGCTTGAAGTTCATACTGATAGACTTATTATCGTTGTTTAGTAAGCCATAAAAATCAAGAGCATCCAGGATAACTAATACACACGCGTCATCTTTCTAATAACTGATGTTTGATGCTGTTGCAGAACAATAAAAATTTTGCATAAAATAACATTTACTATATCGGGTAATCCCGTGTAATCGAATGCTACCTCCGAAACTGTACTACATTTGGAAAAACTTTTCAATCAGGGGGCAACTTGATTGCAAACAAGTATTTATGGACGGCCTTACTCGAAAATCATCGGAAGAAAGACACCCATCCATTTTATTCAATTATGACGTGACATACAATTGAATTACATACACACACACCAACATCTGTGAGTGAGCTTGCCAGAACGTCTACACGCATGTACGATACTCGGGAAATATCTCTTGGTATCATCAAGTATGAAGATATACTATACGGTTGTCATAAATCTACGCTCGCTGTTTTTTTTGATATGGACTCTGTCCTGCATGTGGAATACTCAGATGTAAAATGGTCCTGTATGAGCGAATTTGTGACTATGAGAATTATCCGACGACGACGGATTCGTAACAAATAAGAAATCTCAAGAAAATCAAATTCAGCAAATAAAGTCTACGTGTAATGAGTGGTTCCAGTTTGTTTGTTGTTATACACAAATCGTCGTCGTTAGGATTGAATTTGTACCTGTTTAGTATTCGGTTGAGCTTGAGTTGTAGGTGAGACAAACAATTTACATAGCGAGATGACTCAATTGCTTATTTATTGATATTGTCTTGTTGTTTGATTTTTTGTTTAAATATTGACTTGATGGGATGTATAATTATTTTATTTATGCGCATACAGATGTTCTTATTAGAGACTTTTAGCTGCGTACGATGCGACTGAACGAAGGTATTCTCTAGTAAAGAAAAAGTTGAATTATGTCTGGCGTGTACAACAAAAAATTCGAAAGAAGGATGCTTAATGCTCGATCGACTACTGGCAAAAAGTCTCTGTATTTGCATGAAAATTACCTGGCGATGCCCATATTACAGTTGATACTTTTATACAATGAATAGAATATTTTTTATTGGCAATCACAGAAGAGATAACATTATAGTGATTGTGTCCACAAATGAATTGACCCGGTAATCCGGAAGATAGGTGATGGGTGGAATGTTCAGCTATTTGGTAAATATTTATGTGTACAATATTTATTTGTCAATGAATTTTTGTGCGTGTCAAGTCGATTCTGTTGTAACGATGTATTATTTATATATTACATATTTCATAAAGATCATTCAGAGATGTTGATGTCGCGTAGCATCATAAAATACGTACAACATTGCAGCGTAAGCCTTATGCAGTATGCCAACTTTCACAAGTTAAATAAGATTGGGTCTGGTACCAAATATAAACATTCGGGAGAGACTGGTTGCTCTCTCAAACCAGGATTATTTATTTCCATGGTAAGAAATCCCCTTATAAATATAAGTGTTAATTGTACATTTAATAATTTATACATAAGCTAACATGTCATATCTATCCAAGGTTTATGGAGTTTATACAAGATCCGGGCGATCGACGTATTAGGAATTGACATACCTATCATCGAAATCTATGATACATATTAGGTTATTTGATTCGTTTATTAAAGTCATTTAATCCAGACACATAAACGCACACACACCGTGCGGAAGGAAGAAGGACCTTGCGTGTCGAATGTCTAGTACGCATGCATTAGAACATCGGCTAAAACTGGACGAGAAATTTAGAGAAAGATGTGCTGATGGAGTGGAGAGTAACTCCTAGCAAATTTTAAAATTTTTGAAACAGAAATGACCAATGACGGTCTTAAAATATATAGGTCAAACGATGCGGGATTAGTGCATTGTGATCTCATGGCGGAAACATAGCCGTGAGCAAAGATTTAAGATTTCATGTTAAGTAGATTTTCAAGTTTAGAAATAGATTTTATGCGAATCTTGGTCTCTCACGATCATGGTGACCTGGGTTGGTTTTTAAGCATTCCGGCCTTTTACGCACCATAGAATCGGTGATCGAGAGATTGCCAAGTGGGTTGTCAGTCGACCCGAAATTTTAAAATTCGTGATAGATTTAAAAAGCACTTTACTTTTACATTCTCCATTATTAAGTAGAAGTTAGCGTTCTCAATGAACAGCTACCATGAAAAGTATAATGCTGGTATCGATAATGATAAGACTAAAGTCCAACGTCATCGATTCCGCAATGAAATAATATACATAAGTTGAGACACATTCCACTATTGAAGATTGCGTGGTCAATATGTACGATGCATTATAGTATGAAATAAACTATTATTACCAAAGATAGAGCAAAAGTTGTTTACTAGAAGCTAAGACAAAGCTGAATTATTATTGTCCTTTTCAATTATAAAGTCTTCTATGTGTGTTCTCTTGACAGAATTGATAATGTTTAAATTACAAAATTTGGTAAATATAAATCTGGCATATTGGCAACTAGCGGCAAAGCCACTGTATACTAATTATGGTACCTCATCTAGCACTTGGCTAAATTTAACAAATACTTTATTACTAAATATGGTAAGGGCGTACTTCTTGCGCATCAACCACCTTTAATGGAACAATCTATGCCTATAACGATAAGGAACTCGCGGAATAAAAATTTGTTTAAGTGCCTTCCATTATGCCATGGACGAGAGGGTCTTGTAAAGATGGATTTTCAGTTTAAGACCAGCGTACCCTACGTTAGATGTATCGGGCTACTTATGGCGCTAGCAGGCCATCGAATTGAAACCCTTGTCGTAAGACTTGATTATTCACATTTGCACTTGGTCGATTCTTGGATCTTGAATGGATATTATATGCAGAGTTTAATGTGAACCATACGCTGCTGACCAACCCATCTGCTGCAAACGTGAGTCTATAATGGTGATATAGCGCCGCCCGGTCTTACTTTGGACGTGCTGAAGAATATATGCCAGCGTCTATGCGTGAGTTTACTAGAAACACTCACTCCCAACACAGCGTTAATTAAACCTCCTGATTCAGAAGACACTCAAAATGGCTCATCATTCGTAATTCATTGCCGAGGAATTACTGAGTTTGAAGATTATTACAGCTTCGCGATTATTACTTTCGATATGGATTCTGCTTCGCATGTTAGCTCTGTGAATTATCCAACGGATAAACTGTCAGCAATAAACGGCTCGATGAATTTATTAAGGGAAACGCAATACGAACAAAAACTCAGCAAACGAAACTTATTTCCTTTCGATTGCCTTCAGGACAGCAGTGGCTCATGTACTTACTGTTTGAAAGTTTTGATTGAGATAATGGATAAAACAACGGATGGGATGGATGATTCATATTATGACAAGGCACCTTGGATTAGAGATATGTACGTTATATCTTCTATTTACAGCAGTTCTCTGGATTCGTTTAAATGAAGTCACGGGATAATACGCAGAATAAAGCTGATCATATTCACAGTTGGGAGATGACGTTAGTGCATCATTGAATGCACACATATAGCGGATTGGCCAAAGCTGATAAAAACCAATAAAAGTGGATATTCAAGAAGAGGATGGTGGATGAGCGAAACAGTTCATTATTTGAATCTAACCAGGTAAGTAACTTTTTACCTGTCGTGTACATAATGATATTGTTTATTAAGCAATGCTTGACACTGATTCTTCAACGACTCCATTTTGTACACAAACTAGTCAACTCGACAATATCAACTATCTGGATCATTGGGGATTGATCCATGTGCTGGAGGCTATTTGTTTAGTGATATCCGTGCCGTTACTGGACTTCGTAGGTCGAGTGGTTTACGCACACTGGTCTCGATAAATGGATCTAGTGGTTATAGAACAAGTTATACTGCCAGATATAAAGGTAGCGGGTACGTGATTCCCTCTGAAGAGTGACGGCAAACGGAAGATGCGGAATTTTGATCAAACACCGAATTTATTATTTCGGGTAAGAGCGATTGTCCAATGTCATTAAGTTCAAAGTATGTTCTGAGAAAAGGGTTTGGCAAATTATGAGAATTTAATTGCTATTTCGTAATTTTCCAGTTGCAGAAATAGCAGAGACGGAAAAGTAGTGAAAGTATTTCGATAACGAATCGATACATTGACAGACCAAGATGGAAAGTGAAATTACGGTTGAAGGTATATCACATACCGTTTGGAGACCATTCTGGCAGGGACATTTTTAGTTATCATTGGTGGAAACACGGTTTTCGGAGCGAAAAACTAGAAATCCGCCGCAATAATAAAACTATTGAAAAAAAACGTTCCTTATTTGGCAGGTTCTAAATCTCTATATGGTATCACTTCCTATGAATATTTCATGTAATGCAAAACGCATGTAGTTTTGGTCGTACCGGAAATCCTTATAACTCGTAAAATTTACTCCGGTATACGATATCCTGAATGGATTATGATATGTTGATCTGACAAGCGTCCAGCGTGTGGTGGAAGTTCATTCATATTGACGATCGTGCAAAAGAATTGGACGAGATTGAATCTGACAGGGTTACAGCCAAATGTAGACGCGATCTAAAACACGATAGCGTAGGCAAACACGTATGATGCTAATTTATATAAAAATAGCGTCAGCTAGATTGATAACATTTGTTATTGCTTCGATCATGAAATCCTCGAATCTGACATGCCTTTGAAAAGCAAGACGCATACTCACGCATAGTTCCATAAGGAAACATCCTAGCGAACACAAGACTGAATCAGGTTTAGTTGGATCCAGCAAACAACTCGTGAAAAACGAACCCTTGTCCACTTTACGAGACTCCCAATTCGTAATTGATTAATATTACTAGCTATCGGCGTTGCGATTTCGGCCCAGCGGTTGAGTGAATAGAAAACGCGCGACCCGTTATAATATAAGATTAACATCTCTGTAAACTCGCTCTAAAAGAGAAACATGTAGTTATAACAGGTTTTTTCAGTCCTGCTTGAATAAATCCCACCGAATGGAAGAGCACGGTCACGGCTATACTTTTCAGTCGTGTTGATAAAAGCTCAGAATCACTTTAACATTCTCTCACCGAATCGATATTATGACGTGTTCAATCGAACTTATTACTCCAATCGTATTTTCTGCAATTATTATATTGAACTGTTGTAAACCATTCTCCACTAATACTTGAGCATTTTGGTCGATAATCCGATAGAGCGTGACAAGAGTTATTAGCGACGGACCTTCTGCATTCTATACATTAATTATGTAAAGAGACGTTAAATAAAACAAGCATATTATAGACGTTGCACCGCATGGACAGATCTACTTGTGGTATTTTGGAATATGTTCATTCACACGTGCGAGAAAACTTTATTTGGATATCAATATCCAAATAAAGCTCTAAACACTTAAAACGTGGGCTAGTGATAATCACATGACAAGTCCGGCATTCACATATTGAATTGCTTTCAGATTGCATTGCGCGAACAATCTTAATGCGACGGAGACTCACTATGACACGCTCAGTTCCAACGAGCTATATCTCAACCATGTGTCATTATATTCACATTCCCAACTGAGATGATTCCTATTGTTTCATAGGATTCTTGAAATCAGATTTGCCTTGGAATTGGGACGAGACAGTATCGCCCTTCTTGAAAATAACAAGTTCTCGGCAATATTACTATTTCCCAAATCTTAGAACACTAAACGGAACTGGTAAACTAAAACACTCTTATTAATGAAGTCAATGAAAGAAAATCAAAGTATCCTTGAGAACATCTTTTTATTAATTGTGCAAATTAACTTCATTTTGTTTTTTTTTTCTTTTTCGTCTTTTCTTTTTTTTTTTTCAATATTACTTACAAATACTCGAAGCTTATATACACATATAATACATGTTACGTTTCTCTTTCGAACGTCGTTTAGAATGAATTGAAGCGGGGATTGTAAGTTGCATTTGCATAGGTGTTTGGTGAAGGAGTAACAAGGAAGGGGTTGTCACAATTGGGAATTGCTGGAAGAACCGAAGGAAGTGGTCTGTACGTGAAGAAGGGAAAAGAATTATAAATGGTCCGCTTCACCAACACAGCACACTTCACACCTCACCACACCTCGCTACACCATTATTCCACGTATACTCACCTCTCTGCATTCAAATTCTTTACTCCCTCTTCGCGATTAAACCTAAACAAATCAGATCTGAATGGATCGAACGGAACAAACGTTGAGAATGGCGCGCATGGACGGGTTTGTAATGGAAGGGGTGGCGACGGGAGACTGGGTATTGGTTGAGGAGGATTTTGCAGTTGGGTATGACAAGACGGATAAACAGAATGGATAGGTGCGAATGGTGCGTAGGATTGAAATTTGGAGTTGAATAGTTCGTATTTGGGTTGGGGTCCTCTTTCTTCTAGAAAAGTCGAGAGAATTAGCAAATGTAGTATGCAAAGTATGTTTTCCTTTTACAAGAACCGTTTGTATCACTCCTTCAATCTCACCCCGTCCCCTCTAATAGTTCCTTTTCTATTCATTAATCTTTAACGCGCCGCTCTACTCCCCACCTATATCAAACCCACCATCCATGTTGGCCACCATTTTACCTCCAAATGGATCAAATTCTCTGTACTCCTGTGCCTGATCCACAAAATTTAGCATTGGTGGACGGAACGATGTCGTGAAGAACGAAGTATTGTCAACGATATTGTCGTTGTTCTCATGGCCATTATTTCTGTTCCCATTATCTGCTACGGGGAATTCCACAGCTGAAGATGTGAGATGTAAACTCGGAAGGGAAGGCGAGAATTGTGACTGATACTGTGATAGCCACGTTCGCGTGATAAGTTGTCGGCAAGTTCATTAGAGAAAAAACATTACCAGTCAAAAAGCAAATTAGTTACTATCTTCTAACACGGCTTACGATTTACCAATGTTCTCAATGCACTTTCTTACCTCCTGGTTTTCTTCCGCCTTTCGATTCGGGGATTGTTCGTGTTCTTGCTCCTGGTTCTTGCTCTTACTCAGACTCTCCTCCTGTTTTTGTTCTTCTCCCTTCTGTTCATGAGTCAGCTCTTGTTTCTGATCCTTCTCTTCTTCGGTTTGCTGATCGTCCGATGGATCATTCTTTTTGAATGGACAAATCTTATCTTCAAGATCAGCCGGAAGTTGCAGTCCGGCCACATGAACAATCATCAATTTCTGCCGTTCGGTAAATACGGGTGTAAGTATCCCGGCACGAAGCTAGAGAAATAGAGGTGCGTGAGAATAGGGGTTACTCGACGTTGGACTGGAGACAGATACTGTGCTGTGTTCGACATACCATTCGTTCGAGCAATGTGTCTTCAATCCGATGATATTCTTTACTCATATGTATTTTTAACGATTCGATTGCAACTGTCATTAAGTCAAGCCAAGAACTGTTATCAGAAACCCTTTTCCAATTCGCACGGGAGATATTAAATACACACACACTCTCTCATTATTCTACTTACGTTTTAACGTCTCGAATAGTAGATCTCGTTGCAAAGTTGTGTACAAGTCTCCTTGATGGAATGGGAACTGGATAAAGTTTGGACAGGAGTCAAAGAAGGTACTTTCACAAAGAAGATACAACGGAAGAGTTAAAATTTTGTAAAATACCTTTGTCAATATGCTGATAATATTCTCAAATGGTCTTTCGGCGCATTTTCGCGAATAGTGAAGCTGGATATTATGAATTGTCACTTAATGTTTTAGTACTTATATTTTCATTTATCTAACCCTATATCTAATTCTCTTTCCTTCCCTCTATTCCTTGCCAACCACATACCTTGTAATTCTTACAAACAACCAATAGACTATAAATTTCATCTCTCGTGATGAGGGGCACGTTCGGTACCGTCTGCTTTCCATCAAGCATCTCTTCTGTAACGACAGCATCACATCCCGAGAACTTTCCCTTCCATTTCGGGAATGTAGCCCTCATAAGTTCTGCCTGGGACGAATGATGAAGCGATACCAATCGACCTTTGAGGGGCTTAAGGTTTCGGGTTGAGACAGCCAGTTGTGCTTCATGCTGGTTTAGGAATTCGATGTAAGCTTCTGCATGGGTCTTGCCCGTGTTTCTATTAAGAAAGAAACGGTTACGAGATTAAAGGTCATAAAGAAACTGCGCATAAATGCAAATAGATACAACGGAGCACGTCATGGATGCAGTGCGATAATGGTTGATGAAAGTAGACTTATTACCTGTCCATGATAACATGAATGCTTTGTGCATACGTCGACGAATCGGGCAGTTTGAACGTCGAAAAGAAACCCTTGATATCTCTCAATGAAATGTCCCAAGGTATCTATAATTTCAGTAAGGTCATTATATTTCGTATTGACTCTCCAATATCGCACCCTTTTGTTGTACTTACGTTACTGATTTTAACCACAGGCCAGTCGTATCTAGGCGCTAATTTGCTTAATTCTATAAATGCAGTTTGTTGCGACTTCTGTGGTGTGTGAGAAGTATTTTGTGTTGTCGCGGTCGCTGTTGCCGATGTAGGAACACTTGATATCGGATGCTTATTAGTCGCATTGACCTCTTTCGCGATCGTATTTGATCGAGAATAGTTTGGAAGGATCATATCGGAAGTAGACACGTCACTGGAGGGAGTGACGAAAGCTGTAGTAGAACGACGAATGGGTGTTGGTGTTGACAGAAGATCAGAGGATGGAACTGTTTCTTTGGATTTTTCGCAAGAAGAAGGCGGTGTCAAATACGCCAATGATGACGCCTTAGGAGTTTGTTGTTGCTTTCTGGAATTTTGGAATTCCTTGACGGGCTTAGTTAATGGACGCGTCGGTAAAAATAATAAAAGTGAAAAATGTTCAATACGAACAAGTTTGAATGTCAAAATAAAGACGAGATTAATAAGAAATGTGACAGAGACACAAAAAGAACCGACTTTGTTAGCCGATTGCTCATAACAGGTAAGTACTCACATTTCCACAGTAAGGACACGCTGAGAAAGTCTTGTATGAAGATTTCACTGTCCGTGATCTCAACTCATGCACACATTGTTCACACATTCTAAACAATAGAATAGTTAGAAATCGCGAGTGTCGACAAATAGTCTCGCGCTCTTGCTTCTCCTTTACACCCTTACGTTTCCCTCGTCCCGCTTTTTGTACTCACCGGTGCCCACAAGGCAGCAATGTAACGTTTCCCTTTACGCACACAAAACAACGCGCCAGCTGTTGAGCTCTTGGCGTATTCCATTCTTTCTTTGAACCTACGTCCCTGTTCCATTCCCTTCTCGACTCCGAATCCTCGATGTCATTTACGAAATCTTTAGTTTCTGGTTTGACTCGGTTTGGGACAAACATCCCTTGCGGATGAAGTGATGAGCCGATGGGTATAGCTTGCGGAGTATGATAGTGACCCTGTGGGTAGGTTGAGTACTGGTATGAAAGTCGATGATGCGAAGAGAGGGGAAACGGTGGATGGACAAAAACGATCATATATGGACAAACATGCATATTACAATTAATGTGCCATCTTTCTTTTTTTTTTGTTTAGAAAGCGTCATTCGAGCTCCTCCTACCTTTCTCGTATGTAATCCACACATCTGGTTCATTTCACTTCGTTTTTCCTTCTCTTCTAAATCTATTGTGTCTTCTCTTCGTCCCCATACATTTCTCATATCGAGGACACTACATTTAGCTGTTTTAAAGAAAACGCAGATGAGTCTGTTATCATTCGTTTATTTACCGCTTCGATAGAATGCATTCGTGAGTAGAGATACGTGCAAGATAATTCTTCGTCGATGTCAACACTGGCGATTGTCTTTGGAGTCTCCATTGGAAAAAGATTAAGTTGGAGAGACTCGTTTGGAGACAAGTTTATAAAAATCTGCAAGTTTTTGTAACAAAGGGGCAGAACTCGTTTTGGGTCACAATGAATGTTGACTGCTGTGCGTGTTAGTTCATATAAGATACGTGCTTACCCCGCCTGTTGTTGTTGTTGTCTTGATATCTTTCGTGTAATTTTGTTTGGTTTCAAGTTACGTCTACGCGTCGTGTAGGATGAGGGTTTCTTTTTATGTTGTATAGAATAATGATAGTGTGAGAGTCAAGTCTTAGGAATTTACGTGTAACTGTCGCTGTACGATCATAGATGTAGACGCGTTCGAAAAAGGAGAGTTGGGACCAGAAGTTAGTTGAATTTGCTTTTATTGGGCAATCAACTGGTGCTGGCTGTATTTAAGCGTTCGTCTGCATAATTCGCACTGTTAAAGCAAACAACTTTTTTTTTCAATGCACATGTCAATTATTGTTTTTTTATACGGTTTATTGTCATTATAATCAGTCATGCACGTGAGGTAGTACAGATAGAAATTTTCCGAGTGAATCAAAATACTCGGCGCATGACATTAGTTGCCCCACCCGTGACAGTCAATGTAACTTGAGATTCAGTACTCAATCTTTGTGACTTAGAGATACAGGCTATAAAATCTACGGTTATTGCGAGAGGATAAGCGTTCGTATCTGGAACCAAAACGTTTTTCTTCCAAATGTTTCTACTCATATGTTCAAGTGAATAACAACCTTTGTTCACTATGATTGGTAGTAAAAAGGCGTCTAACCAGACACAATTGCTTTTGGTTATTTACAATGTGCTATTGAAATCTTGGAAAGTTTTAATTAACCATCACTAATGTTTAGTTCCCACGCGGTTGTAAAGTATGCGTATTTGAATCTCTTCTTGTCTTTGACACTTGAGAATAATCATTCTTTTCGACTTTGAGGCATTATCGGAATCTTATTCACTGACAAAAGCCTTGATTACAGATGTAAATTATTGTAACTGGTAGAGGGAATGTTGAAGAAAACTGTTTAAGTTTTGATTGTGAAAACTTCTCTGACAAATATAAATGATCAGTTACAGCAGCAACAATTTATCCAACACTCTTCAAGCTGATAATTTTTATAATTTAAAGATAAACATCCATAGAAGGCAAAAGAAGCAAACACTATGGAGACTGTAATATGTAATGTAAAATTATATATTCTTAAAGAAAGATCTATTTCAATATGGTTACAGTTTCGTGAATTTATCTTCAGAGACCTTGTTATAGATTTATATTGTGCAAACATGGAAACATCTTCACATTGAATCATTGCTACGTTATGTTATTCAGCAATCCGTGAGGTTTATCGATTTGGGGGGATAGTATATATGATATACGTCTTTACGTTCAGAGCAACCTTAGGCTTTGAATGAGAGAATTTAAGGTGAATTTAATCGAAGCAAAGTTTACAATATCAAGATACTGGGAAAACTGTTCTATCATTCATCAAGACAAAGGATTGGAATTCGGTTATGTTTTTGTAATTGCTGTGAATCATTACAAAAGCAAGATGCATTTCTATGCTTCCTTGCTATTCGCATCGGAACATAGAAACTGAAAAAAATTCTCTTCTTCGTTATGGACGAGGATTCCCGGACAGATACTTTGGATTGAGGTTTCTTTTACATACCGAAGATTACTGCTCCACATTAGGTTTCTTCTACAACCTACAACCAACAAATAGAACACTATATATTGTGTGCTGTGCCAACCATCAATATAAGAGCCCCAGCTGCATGATTTCTGTCATCAAGAATTGCTATTTCGTGAAGATACATATTCATCAATAAGAAGACCTGTTCTTCGTAACTTACGGCATCTTGTATGTATGAACCGGACGCAAATATGAAGATATCCTGGAAGGCAGTTTAACCTCTGACAATACTACAATGCTAGAGTTTTTAATTCTGTGGCATGTGACGGGTTATGTATAATTATATTGGCTACGATTGTCATTATTCTGAACAGTATATAATTATGATAAATATTGTTTTTTGTGGAAGTGTCAAATATAAAGAACGTAATCTATGAATCTAGTAATAATATGTATCACGGCAACTAACTTACTATGCTCTTTGGCAGCAGATACTCTTCAAATAATGGGATGACCTCTAAGCTTATTTGCATCAGTTGGAGGGTACTTTCGATGGTTGTGGTTTTTCTTCCGAATAAAAGAAACCAATAAATGGTTGAAATGTATATTATGAGAAATAAGGCCAACGCATTTTACAATAAGTCAGCGGACAAGAGTAATTATACCATAATTATTAATTTCAAATCCCATAATAATAATAATGACATTTTTATCAGATAAAACCTTAATCGTGCATGGTAAAATGCATTCAATATAGCTGTTTCGCCTACCCTTATTATCATTATGCATCTAAAGCAAAGTCGATAACATTTATTATCTACGACCGTTCAAGTCAACTTGATACGAAATGCTGGGTTTTAGAATATTGTTACCCAATATATGGGGCATGCTGCAACAAAACCAGACAAAGTGAACATTCTGTAAATGAGGGGCTGATTATGATATGGCTGTAAAATTGACCAATGTGACTTATGACGTTTTGAGTAATAACAGTGCTTATTCATAACTTATGGACTTGTTAATTTTAATGCTCACTTTATCATACCAG
>CAJVPJ010000825.1:0-16033 GCA_910592205.1 Paraglomus occultum | reverse complement strand
AATATGGATGAGTTAACACGACGCTGAGATAAAGTCATGCATGTTTACCATTAGCTGCCGTTTTCGGACAGAGTATTAGAAAATATAAGAAAATTATTAATAAAAAGCAAACATTGAGAACCAATTATTTAAAGTTTATAAATAAATAATACGTAGCCATGTCTGCCTGGACAGTGAAACTTATTTTCAATTTATGCACCGGCCGGATAAGAACAAACGCCATGCACTTCGCGGCATTAAAAAAAAAAAAAAATCTGTCAAATAAAAAAAAGACAAACCACTCTCGAGGAATATTTGACATTCGGTGCATAGCTAGTAGTTTCTTTTATATTGCATACAATAATTTTCTGTCTGAACGAGTGTCTTCAATAAAATAGTTTACTATATTATAACACAAAATGACCTGCTTTAAACGAAACTGTAATGACATCGAATAGGACTTTCTTATAAAGAGAAAACTTGGATATAACGAAAAGAACGAACCACTTCGTTATATCCAGGTTCACTGTGTATTATTGTATTTACCTTAATATTGTTGTTAATATTAAGCACAACGGGTTAAGCTCTCAACGTTGTCATTACAGCATATGCCGAAAGCTAGAGATTACCAGACTGAATATCCATCGATTCTATATAGTATGTAGGTATTATTTCACAATAAGAGTTATCCATTATTCTGTCGGAGCCTTTGACCAAATCATATGCAGGAAAAAAACTGAATTTTAGGTGTTTAAATTGTTACTTGCGGAAATGATTGTTCTAATACCTAGATACGTGGGGCGTTCAATAAATGTAATGATATTGCGAAAAAATTGTTTTGGTTAACACGGAAAGTATTGTGCACAATACTAGATGAGATGCAGTATATACGTAATAATTTTGATCATTTATGTGAAGTATGGATTATTTGTATTCCAAGTATATCTATATGCGCAAAACAAAGTGGATTTTGCGACAGATTAAACTTAAGATGGGGTTATGAATATAGTATATTGATATTTATTAACGAGCATTCGAAGCCGGGCAATCAAGCGTCAAAGATGCAACATTCTAGACGTCCTCGCGAAACTGTTACATTTTCGAACGTTAAGATCTTATACATAATGACCCTTATATCAGCATTGAGAACGTTCAGGGGTTATTTCTATCTAAATTGAGAAGTATAAAACAACTTTACATTATGAAATCTCTGTTAAGAAAGCATGTTTAAATGGAATCCCCTCATATGCCTATATGCTGTGCCACACGGATCAAAAATTGAAGTACTTTCAGGAAGAACGAGTCATATTTCTCCCTACTATACATAGTCCTGATATCGTGTGACTTCTTTTTTATTTCTAAAAATAAAATAATAACTTGGTGGGAAAAGGTTTGAGAGGATTCAAAATGCTCAGCTATGTTATAAATTTAAAGACCAACACCACAAGAAGAGTATGCTGAGTATTTTCAGAGTCAGCGTAAAAGGCTGAGACGTTGTATGGTAGTTAAAAGAGTGTATTTGAAAGAATAAAATAGTTAGATTGATGTTTATTATGTAAATAAAATTTTTAGTCAAAACTTTTTGAACCGCCCACGTACACACTAAATGTCACATCCACCCGCTTACTCATTTACTAACAAAAGAGCCTTGTTATACAACTCATTAGACGAAATTTCCTAATCTAGGCGAGCAATTATCTAGCCAACACAACAATAAACCGATTGAACTGGTGAGAGCGCCCTTTATTTGTCACGTGTACTACCGTTACCTAAATTGAATATCCAACCCAAAATTGGAAGGTGAAAAAAAATTGCATACCGAGCATAAACAATTTTGTAGATCCTTGCATTCAATACTAATACTACCGACCGCTATGTCGTTTGTTAAGGGTATTCAAAACGAAGCAATTGACAACTTGATTGAATCTTCCTACGCAAGTCAATATAAATCTGGTAGACTTGAGTGGATTCCTTGCTCGCAAGTCATCGAAATAAAGTCAAGTAAAATCGACGACATCTACTACGCTATTCGAAAACCAACAAATGATAGACTAAAAGGAACGATGATAATGATGCTATTCCTTGGAAGTAGTGAAGAATGTAAACCAACATTAGTGAGTGAGTTTGCTAGGATATATTCACTTCCAACACACGAGCACAGCAACAATGTCAGTCACTTTAGACGATATTCCACATGGCTTGAGGATCGCAACAAACTCATATGCGGGTTCACTGAATATGATGATAACTATTACATGGTTGCTAAGAAACAGTTTTACCATTATTATTCTCGATATGGATTCTGCACTGCATGTGGATTATTCCGATGTAGTCCAGTGTGGTGCATCTGTGGACATAAACAATTATCCGATGGGTGGACCAGTAACAATAAGCAACTCGATGAGTTTATAAAGAAGACTCAGTCACACACAAACTCCGCGAATGACGCCTATCTGGAATGGATTCCATTTGATTGTATTGATGTTGGGACATGTGACTCAACCTTGAATGGTTTACCTATCGATCTTGCATGCGTTGAATTGATCCCGCTTGAGATAACAGACGAGACACATGATTTATACTATACCGAGGTAAACTATTTACTTATGCGTGCGTCGTGTTTATTGAATAATTATTGACTTGTATCATTTCCACTAGTTGTGCAATGAGCATCCAGATATTCTTACCACGAATGTTTGGCTTATCATTGGAGTCACATATGATGAGTTGAGTGGAAAGTATTGTCTAATAAAAGAAGAAAGAGGATATGAATCATGTCTGGCGTGCGTATTTACACTCAACGCCAAGATAAATGCATTCTGTTTTAATTGTAAAACACCAAGACCTTTTGATTGGACCACGGGCAACAAGTCATTGGATTCATTTATTATGGAATCATATAGTAATACAAAGAGTGTATATGATGCATATCTACAATGGATAGAGTATTCCACATTGCTGAATGTACAAGAGATGACATCATTACACCACAAATGCACACATACAGCAGATTGGACAGCAGCTGAATTGACATGTGTGGCACTCAAAAAGATAGTAGACAAACAAAACAATCAGTTGTTTGATTTTCATCAGGTAAATTATTTCACAGACATGCAAAATGCTGATGGTATTACTAACATGTATTGCATGTTAAAACCTATTATTTGTTTGTTTACTCAAATAGTTAACCAAGGAATACCCTGAAATATTAACTCCTGACAATATTTGGATAATTGGGATCACTCAGGATTCATCTACTCAGGAATATTATTTAGTTTTCTACAATGATGTACACTCATTATTGAACATTTTTATACGAAATCATCCACTTTTAACATACATGCAGTATAATGACTTTTATGAACTTAAAGAGATTGGATCTGGTGGTTATAGAACAGTCTACACTGCCAATTATAGAGGAGAAGAGAATATACCACAAACTGTTATACTAAAACGGTTTAAGAGCTTTGATGAAATGCCAGAATTGTTCATTTCTGAGGTATGCAATAATTGGTAGTAGTACTATTTATTAATGTAATTTAATCTGACCCTGTATTTATTTTCATTTAACAGTTCAGAAATCATGCCAAGTGCACAGACTATGATTTTGTACTCCTTAAAATTTATGGAGTCACACAAGACCCAGAAGTAAAGGACTTCATGATTGTTATGGAATATGCTAACAATGGTAGTCTTTTGTCTTATTTGGATCAAAATATTAACAGATTGACATGGAAGGATAAATTACAGCAGTTGATGACTATTGCACGATATCTGGTGTTTATCCATTATGCGGGATTAGTACATTGTGATCTTCATGGTGGAAACATCCGTATGCACTATAATCGTCCAATCATATGCAATTTGTTTTCCTCACGATCAGTGAGTTCACTTGAGTCAAATCCAAACATTCAAGGCTTTATACCTTTTATTGCACCAGAAGTCTATTATACTCGCAATTTTACTCAGCAATCAGATGTGTATTCTTTTGGTATTATTATGTATTTGATGGCCACTGGTGAACCACCATTCAGAGATAGGCAGTTTGATAGAGATCTAATATGTGATATAATGGGTGGGCTACAACCATTAATGCCTGATTCTGCACCAGAGGAATACAAGAAACTTGCCAAGTTGTGTTGTGATGCTGACCCTGATAAACGTCCAATGACAAAGAAGCTTTTGAGGAATATTGAAGAGCTTCTTCTTGGCAAGGTGGATTGTGATGGCAACACATGGGGTGCAATCTATCATAATGATGCAAAACAGTTTATCACATCTCAGGAAGAGTAATATTCTAGGAAGCTCTTGTCTACAGGTGATTTACTATTACTGAGAAACAGTTATGATTCAACGGGTATATAGAACCTCCATACTGTAACTTTTCAAATTCTGTACTGTACTATTTCATATTAATGAAGCTGTACTAAATAAATATGACATACCTATATAAGTGCTGTACTGTATAGTTGCATTTGGTCCCCTGTACCATTATCATTTGGTATGGTATGTGTCTATCATTTCCTCAATGAGGAAATTTTTTATTTTCCACTCCCACACACACGACTCTTTTTCACCTAAATACTAAAATGGATGCTAATCCCAACACTACAACAACCGCCTTAGAGGTAAGGTTCTTATAACTATTGGATGGAGATAGTTTTTTCTTTAACTGGGTGTAGCATATTAATATCTTGACTGTTAATAGCATATAGATGAGACCTCACCTGGCTATCTTTGGACGTAAATTAGTTATTGATCAAGTTAATCATTATGTTGAATTCAATGAGTATCCGCAGACATCTGAAAATGGTCTTGCAACAGTCTATGGAATTTACCTCCACACAACACTAATGCCAGTGAGAGCACTTATGCTAATATAAGCTTAGATGGAAAATACCTCTCCCTGCTTTCAGCTATCCTAAAGTAAATGGTATGCCCAACGACCGAGACTATGTTCTTGGTTAAAATATTTCTCAATTCAGAGAAACCCCTTCTAACACAGTCTTCTAGTTTTTTTAGAGGACGTAATTTTGATTGCCATCAGTGGCAAACAGTTGAAACACTCGAACGATATAATATTGGTGATTCTATAAATAATTCACTCGTTTACCGTCAAACTGCTACTAGGCGATCGCGTAAGTGTTGATTGAGTCAACGCTTTTTTTCCTTACTACCAATTAAGACGATTGTAAAGTCGTAAGAAACACTCCAACTAGAAGAATACGCCGCGGACAACGCAACACCAATCAGTGGGCCCTGAAGAATCCAAGTCGATGTTAATGTAAATATTGATATCGAAACAGAGGAACGACATAACGAATTACTACGCGAACAAGTACGGACTTGGTCAAATTCGAATCAACAGTAGTAAAGTATAATTATCCCGAGTCCGAGTCTTGGACTACAAACTATACGGTACCCCAAACTATAATATACCAAAGCATGTCTGCTGTGGTCAACAGGCGTGTATAGCTTATTGGCGGCCGCACGCAAATGATCACTATTGTGATTATTATGGATAATACGTATTGTAAAATATGAATTGAATAAAGTTTGCGTTTGAAACGTTGAAGCCGGGAGTTTTAGTTATTTAGCTTATGGTGGGATATAATTGCAGTACAGTACATCTGATGACAAGCTTTACCAGCGCTTCTCTCTTTCTTTTCCAGTTAACCAGCCTGACGAATGAAAAAATGATAATGGCGTATTAGGTTATTTGACCAAAGCTTTCTATGCACAGAATTTTTGCATTTAAAACTTTATATATTAGACAAATTTCGTGATTGTTTGACGTAATAGTAAAGGGGCTGTACTGTACCAAAACTAGTACGTAGTACAGGCCTTGAGAAAAGGTACAGTACAGCACTTATATTACGGTCTGTACTGTACTGTACCGAAAGTTAGTACGTATTGATAATTGAAATAGTACAATACAGAATTTCGAACGGTACAGTACAGAAGTTCAGGATACCGGAAAAAACTATAATAGAACATATTTTTATTGTCAACTTATTAAAATATAAATGCGGTTGTTTAATAATTGGTACCACTAAATTTATCTTTAAGAATTGGATGAAGTTTCATAACTTAACGTATAATGAACCGATCGAACAAAAAAAAAACCACCGGAATGACTGCCACATCAAGGTCAGTTAGTAAAATAGAATTATGAAAATCGAATTATTGGTTGCTGAGAAAACAAATACGAAGCATTCCTAATATTTTAACAGGTGCCTTAAATTGGCTACTACTGAAATTTTTATTTATCGCACTGACATGTACAATACATTTAGTCGCATTTTTCAGTAATATTAGAAAAATTAATATTATACCATATGTTGAGAAATAATAAACAAATTCTCTCCGCCATTATTTTCGCCGGAGACTGTACATGGTATAGAAAGGTATTTTAAATTGATTCATTATCATGTTTAATTTAATATTTTGGGAAAATTCAATTTCGAGGATGCAATTTCAGATTTTTTTAGAATATAGTTGTCTTTTGTGTGGTTGACGAGACGGTCGGGGTTTGAGGAAAATTTTGTTTGGCTGTTGGTTTAGTAGAGGAGTCAACGAGGTTGGAAGTAGTCTCTTGACTTGCTTTATTATTTTTATTTTCGATTGTCTTAAGCTTTTTGGGCTGTTCGCTATTCCGTTTAGTGAGCTGTACAGAAGAGATCTCTTTTCTGAAGCAGATGATGGAGCATGATGGAGCAGATGGTAAGAAGATGTGTTTGTACAGGTGGTAGAGGAGGTAGTGATGCATAAATTGTTCTCATATACATCTAACTTTCCCACGATAGAAACTTTGGAACCTAATTTGGCTTTTTTTGTTCACTCATATAAATTTTTCTTCGCTACGTTATGATGCCGAATTCGGCTAAATTTGTAGTAACACGTGCTGCAAGCTTTACAGAAAAAACCGTTATGTTATGTTTCCGATGGCTCGCAGTCAAATATGAACTGGTCGTATTGCTTTTGAGGTTTCAGCGGAGACATGACATTTGAAGGCGTTTATCTATAATCGTACGATGAAATTCGTTAAAAGTGTTGCAAATATAATGCTGATTTGAGTATTTACAGTTATTGTCCCATCATTGAGGTTAGTAGTGTACCGTTAATTTCCAGAATATCATCTGATGAGAAAAAGTAATTAATGGGTTAGTGCGAAAACAATGTTAGTATTTCTTTTTTTTTAAAATTTTAAGGTGCGACTCGACTAGCAGGCAGAAAAGAACCCCCCAACGAACTTCCCAACTGGTCGGCCAATAATTTCTCCTAACTCTGTTGGAGTTATATTTTCAGCGAAGATAATGATAGGAAGAAATAAAATATACAGAATTCAAAATTTTAAAACAAAATGGACACAAGTCTGATGTTGTGTCCATTTTGTTCCCACTTTTCATAGATATCAGACCTAAATTTAGAAAGTGGACAAAATTGGAATAAGAACGGGAACATAAAATGAATAGGGCCTAAGTATAAGTTTTTGTTTGTTTTGCTTGCTTAAATTTGGGCAATTTATGATATTAAGTTGGTACAAAAATAACAAAGCTGAATATCTGAAATTGTAGAAAGAGAAAACAAAATTTTTATCAAAATAAATTTATCCACTTAATTTAGTATGATGGATAATTAGTCAGACAACATTGTGTTGTTGATATAAAGTTAATTCATAATATAAATAGTGACTGGTTAAATTGAAACCAAGCATGCTCTCATCACCATTATATCGCTATTACTATCTAATAGCTAAGTGTATTATGATATACAAGTTTGGTATGTCATGAATAAGTTTTCTATTTGCTTTAAATATAGAGACAAATATTAATATCTAATCAATATCAAGCTGAAATTTCATGGTAATCATTGTAATAGGCACGTGAGAAATCTCAACTCCTTACTTACAAATTAAGAGCTGTTGAATACTTGTATTGAGTGGTACATTATATAAATTACTATGGGTAAAATGTTGTAGTTTGTGCTTAAGCTATAATATGTACAAAAACTGAGAGTTTAAAAGAATCAATTTACTATCATTTGTGTTAAATTTCACTTACACAATTGCATTGTACATTTTAATTGAACTGGAATGCAATAAAAACAGCTAATGCATGTACAGTTAATGTTAAAAAATATGCATTTAGAAGATACAATACCTGCAGAGGAAACTTCTAGTTAATAACATTATTTACTATCAAATTATGTAAATTAATCTTTGATTATTCCAAAATAAACTTAACCTGTTTGATTTAAATATATCTATTCAGGTAACAACGAGTAAAACCGGGTGCTCAATATAATAAATGTAATCGCTAGTCATAATTATTGTTAACATAAACAGTAGTTGCAAATATTAAAAAGAAAACTAAATTCTGTTTCATTAATGATTTATTTGGCTCTGTCTAAATATATTCTTTGTGTTTTGAGTCGAGCTTATGCATATTGCAGTACTCGTGCTCATAGTAATAGCCCAATTTAAATTTAATAAATCTCTTCGCCTTTCTTCTCTTTTTTTTTTAATCCTCCACTTTCATTCAAAATGAATATATATTGCATTGTTAATGAACCGAGTGCAATATTAATATTACATAAACAAACATCACATTGCTAACACCGGTAATCACGGAGCAAAATTTCTCCTAGTTCACGAAATTGCATGTTAATATCTCGCTGATAATTCTCAAAATGCTAATTCCATTACTCAACGTGGGCTGCTGCAAACGAATAAATAATCTTGCTCGTGTTGGCAACGACGTTAATATATTACATAATTATCTAACACATATATACGGATAAGCAAATTTTAATATTAAGAGTATTTTACCAATAAACTTAATTCAAGAGTGATTTATTTAGATAAGAAAAAGCAGGAATAAAGTTGATATTTATCAATTTGTCTATACATTATGGTGTGCCGTATCGTCCGAAGAGCACATCTGGTGAGAGTGACGATATGAAGCATTAGTCCGACTTCGTAATTTTGTAATGTAAGGTGGTTTGATCAATTAGTGTCTCCAAAGTCATTCAACTGACATTGCTTGTCTCTCTATCTCTGCAAAAGACATGCTGCGCTTGTCTGCTCAAGACTCTATTGACAGCATCCGTCACAATAAATAAGCTAATAATACAAGTTGAAAAACTGTATATTAAGCTGACTACCAATCGCATTTAGCATAAATTTCGAGAACGAAAAAAAAAAAGATATTAAGTCCAAACCATACTGTTTGCTATTAGATTGCAAGTTGTTCATTTTATTTGTTCACGTTCGTTTCCTTTTTTGATGAGGAACAAAATGGACACAATCCGACATTATTACCAAAATTGAATATTCAACCCAAAATTGGAAGGTGAAAAAAAAATTGTATGCTGCGTAAAATAGAACGGAAAAGAAGCCTTTCAAACACAAAGTTGCAAAAGCGATCTTGGCAACAGCATTAATTTTGTGGAGAATCCTAGTATTCAATACTACCGCCCCGCCATGTCTGTTAAGGGTATTCAAAACGAAGCAATTGACAATTTGATTAAATCCTCCGACTATATTAATGGTAAACTTGAGTGGATTCCTTGCTCGCAAGTCACCGGAATAAAGTCAAGTAAAATCGACGACATCTACTACGCAACTCGCATTCAAACACATGATGGTAGAGTTGAGGAAAAGGCGATAATGATGCTATTACTTGGAAGTATCGAAGGGTGCACAGCAGCCCTCGTGAGTGAGTTTGCTAGGATATACTCTCTTCCAACACACGAGCACAGCATTAATGTCAGTCAGTACAGACGATATTCCGCCTGGCTTGAGTATCGCAACAGATTAATAGAGGGTTTTACCAAGTGCGACGATAATTATTACATGGTCGCTGATGTACGCTTATACCATTATTATTCTCGATATGGATTCTGCTCCGCATGTGGATTATTCCGATGTAGTCCAGTGTGGTGCATCTGTGGACATAAACAATTGTTCGATGGATGGACTAGCAATAATAAGCAACTCGATGAGTTTATAAAGAAGACTCAGTTACAAACAAATTCAGCAAATGACGCCTATCTTGAATGGATTCCATTCGCTTGTATTTATCAAGAGATATGTAGTGTAAACCAAAACGTGAGCGGTCTACCTACTCCTTCATACTTACGTGTTAAATTGACTCCACTTGAGATAACAGACGGGACAAATGATTTATATTATGCCGAGGTAAACTCTTTATTTATGCGTGCGTCATGTTTGTTGAATAGTTTAAATAATTGTCTTATATAATTTCCTCTAGTTATGCGATGAGCATCCAGATATTCTTACTGCAGATGTTTGGGTTACCATCGGATTCACATATAATCGGAAAGGAAAGTATTGTCTAATAAAAGAAGCAAGAGGAAATGGATTATGTCTGGCATGCATACGTCGACTCGAACCCGAGATAAATGCATTCTGCTTTAATTGTAAAGCACCAAGACCTTTTAACTGGACCACGGGCAACAAGTCATTGGATTCATTTATTACGGAATCATATAGTAATACAAAAAATGTATCTGATTCATATCTACAATGGATAGAGCATTCTACATTGCTGAATATACAAGAGATAACATCATTACGCAATGAATGTACACATACAGCAGATTGGACTGCAAATGAATTGACATGTGTGGCACTCAAAAAGATAGTAGACAAACAAAACAATCAGTTGTTTGACTTTCATCAGGTAAATTATTTCACAAACATGTAAAATGCTGATGGTATTACTAACATGTATTAGTATTAGCATGTTAAAAACATATTAATATTAATATTATTTATTAGCTAATCAAGGAATACCCTAAAATATTAACACCTGACAATATTTGGATAATTGGGATCACTCGGGATTCATCTACTCAGGAATATTATTTAGTTTTCTACAATGATGTACACTCATTATTGGACAGTTTTATACGAAATCATGCACTTGTAATGTCCATGCAATATAATGATTTTTATAAACTTAAAGAGATTGGATCTGATGGTTATAGCACCGTCTATACTGCCAATTATAGAGGAGAAGGGAATATACTACAAACTGTTCTACTAAAACGGTTTAAGAGTTTTGATGAAATGCCAGAATTATTTATTTCTGAGGTATGCAATAATTAGTAGTACAAGTATTTATTATTATGATGTAGTTTTTAATTTGACTCTGCATTCTAATTTAAATTCATTTTTATTTAACAGTTCAGAAATCATACCAAGTGCACAGACAGTGATTATAAATTCCTTAAAATTTATGGAGTTACACAAAACCCAGAAACAAGAGAATACATGATTGTTATGCAACATGCTAACAATGGTAGTCTTTTGTCTTATTTAGATCAAAATATTGACAGATTGACATGGAAGATGAAATTGCAATGTTTGCAGGATATTGCACGAAACCTGTGCACAATTCATTATGTGGGATTAGTACATTGTGACCTTAATGGTGGGAATGTAGTTCTGCATGATGATCATCCATTCATATGCAATTTTATTCTCTCACAATCAGTGAGTTCACATGAGTCAAATCCAAACATTCAAGGCTGTATACCTTTTATTGCACCAGAAGTCTATTATACTCGCAAATTTACTCAGAAATCAGATGTGTATTCATTTGGTATTATTATGTATTTGATGGCCACTGGTGAACCACCATTCAGAGATAGGCAGTTTGATAGAGATCTAATACGTGATATTATGGGTGGGCTACGACCATTGATGCCTGATTCTGCACCAGAGGAATACAAGAAACTTGCCAAGTTGTGTTGTGATGCTGACCCTGATAAACGCCCAAAGAATGCAAGTTCACTTTGGGGGAATCTTGTAAAGCTTATTGGAAACGCGGATTACACATGGAGTGCAATCTATCATAATGGTGCAAAACAGTTTATCACATCTCAAGAAGAAGAAAGAGTAAATATTCTAGGAAGCTCTTATATACAGAATGAAGGCAATTGTTATGCATTATAACAATAATCTAGACTCAGGACTTTGAATACTGCTTGTAGTTTTTTATTTTACAGTCTTTTGTGTTATTTAGTTTTGCTTTCATATTTTGTGACTTATTTGATTAATCAGTTGTACACCATCTTGTTGTATCCAAATAAGGCTGCCAACATCCAATTTATGACTAAGTTTTTGTTTGTTTTTACTTGTCTGAATTTGGGCAATTAATTATGATATTAATTTGGTGCAAAAATTACAAGTTGAATATCCAAAGTTGTAGAAAGAGAAAACACAAATTTTTTTATCAAAAATAAAGTTACCCACATAATTTATAATTTAGTTAACATTTTACTATTACTGTGATGAATAATTGGTTGGATGTTGTTGTGTTGTTGATATAAAGTTAAATTCAAAATAGTGATCATTTGAATTGTAACCAAGCATTTCATTATATCAAGACCAAGCTGTATTACCATTATATTGCTATCTAAGTGATTATGATATTAAAATTTGGTATGTCATGAATAAATTTTTTATTTGTTTTAAATATAGAGGCAAATAATAATATTTTTCTGATCAAGCTGGAATTTCATGTGTGCAGGAAATCTTCCACTACTACTACTTGTTTCAGTCACAAATTAAGAGCTGTTGGATACTTGCGTTTGAGTGCCACATTATTATTATATAATTACTATGGTAAAATGCTGTAGTTTGTGTTTAAACTATAATATGTAATAAATTTTACATCAACTGAGAGTTAAAAGAGTCAGCTTACTAC
This sequence comes from Paraglomus occultum, assembly GCA_910592205.1. Classification (NCBI taxonomy): domain Eukaryota; kingdom Fungi; phylum Glomeromycota; class Glomeromycetes; order Paraglomerales; family Paraglomeraceae; genus Paraglomus; species Paraglomus occultum. The sequence continues at coordinate 3,317 of CAJVPJ010000825.1, read as the reverse complement.
CATTTGTGTTAAATCTCACTTACACAATTGTATTATACATTTTAATTAAACTATAATGCAATAAAAACAGCTAACGCAATGTACACTTAATTTTGAAAAAAAAAAGCCACTCAGAGGACACAATATTTGCAGAGGAAACTTTTAGTTAATAACATTATTTACTATTACATTATGTAAATGTTAACACAGTCGATCTTTGATTTAATATACTGTATCTATTCAGTTAAACAACGAGCCGATGTGAGTGCTCAATAATTGTGAGATATGATAATATGGTGGCTAGCCATAAGTTTATTGGCCATTTTTTTTTTCAATAATGTTTTGGAAATCGGTGATTTGCGTTGTTGATATGGTTGCAAAATATTAAATAAGGAACCAAGTTTCTGTTTCATTAATGATTATTTGGCTCTGACATTTTATTATCTAAATATAATCGAGTCGAACTAAAGCATATTGTATATACCCGTACCCATAGTCCAAATTGATAATCTCTTTGTCTTCTTCCGCTTCCACGCAAACATGAATATATCTTGTTAATGAACCGAGTGCAATATTGCATAACAAATATCACATTGCTAACACTGGTAGTTCACGCAATCGCATATCTCGTTAATAAGTCTCAAAATTCTAATTTCATTACTTAATGACAGTTGCCTACAAACGATTAAATAATTTTGTTTGCGTTGGCAATATTAATACATTATATAATTATCCGGCACATATACAGACAGGCACCCTTTAATATTAAAAGTATCTTACCAATATACTCGATTTTATTTTATTCAAAAGTAAATTTACTTAGATAAGGTAAGGCTGGTATCGTCCGAAGAGGCAATTTATATCAAATTAATTAGTGATTATCAGAATCAGGCACGATAATTTATTGTTATATAAATGCACATTTGGTGAACGAGTGACGATATGAAGTATTGGTGTTTTAACGATTAGTGTTTTAACGATTAGTATTCATGGTTGTGCATGTCATTGTACAAGTAAGACTCCAAAGTCGTTCAACCGACAATGCTTGTCCCTCTGTTCTGTTAACTGAAGATGGAGACCATTTAAAAAAAAAGTGCTACACTTGCTCAAGATTTTATTACAGTATGATAGAATGAATACTAGGGACAATGAACGAAATAAACGCACAACGCTCGCTCAGATGACCGAATATAACAATGTAAATATTGTTTTGGCATTGACTTTACAATGTATTGACAAATTTGAAGGCTGTAGTAGTCGGTTCTACAAAATATCAATTAACACCTTTCCTTTTTCAAACAATGTCCTAATCCTTTGTATGGACCTCGTTGCTCATATTGTTTACGTTGTTACCTATATAGACTTATTGAAACCTGTTCGGTATCATTTTACAAGGGTTATTTTGAAAGATAAACAACGACGATCACATTCTGCATATAATCAGGAATGTGCAACGTCATGTTACATCTTTCGAAATAGAATATTTCATACAAAAGTTTTTTCCAAATGTATATTAAATCAGGGGACTATGAATCTATTGTTAGAAATCCCGTGACGCCATACTGACAAAAAATTTTTTTGAGTGTTTAGCAATCGTTGATAACAATCAGCAACGTTTACGTTTAATTCACTTGTGCTGTCTCTAATTACAATACATTAATGAGCGTTTCCGAAATTATGAGATTAGATGCAAGCAGCGCCTAATGTCGTTCAAAGATGTAGACCTCAAAATTGACTTGCCAAAATAACACTCACCAAATTATGATCGATACAGCAGTCTAACCGAAATTGTATAATATATTTAATGGGGGATCCAAGGCGTAATAAAGTTGCATTCACACACATTGACAAGAACAGTGTGTGTATTTTCTAAAGTGCTTCTCTTGCTCGTGCTTTTCCAATCATGCTACATGTGGTTTGGGTTTCGCTCAAGGCTTTATTTTCCACTTTTTAAAGAGAGAGTTGATGGATAGTGAATAAAAAACTTCTTCTTCACGTGGTACATCAATTTAATCGGTCGGCATATTTGTTTGCGATCGACAAATAAACTGCTACGTAATAGGATAAGCGCATAGTTATATTACACAGCTGATGTTCATTCCTGTAAATACTAGTAATATTTCATAAATGCGTTCATAATGGAAACGTTCTTTAATTCCTCAAACCCCTTTGTCTCCTTTTCTCCTCTCTGTTAAAATAAAATGAGCAAATTCAAAAATGGCCTTGCTGTTGACCGCGACATAGACGACCCAATGCGTCGTCCACGTCCAGTCTCTCAGGAAGGTTACTATTACCCTCCTGAACACGTCGACTCGCAAAATGGTCGATACCAGCTACATGCTATGCGTCAATATGGTTCTTCTGCGTCGCTAGAAGTACGAAAAGAATATAACAAAGAACAACGAGAACGCGATTTCTTCCCATCTCAATCACCCCCACAACAATATAATGGATCGAGCAGCGCTTTTGGGCATGAGAGTGTTCTCAGTGCACGCGCACCCTCTGTATTTTCGGATTACGATGTGTCCGACTATTATTACTCCACGAGGAATTCGAGTTTACAGACTGAGACAATGGCAAATTCCGAGACACCATATGGCGACACACTCTTCCCACCAGAGAATGGAAGTTCGTCGCCGTCGTCGTTATTGGTCCCACAGCAAACAAATGGCCAACGGCAAATGCCAAATCCTGCAAGTCAATACCAATACGAATCACAATACTATAGCCCTTCGTCGCCTAATTCTAACCTCAATTATCCCTTACACTCTCAAACAGCCTCTTCTCTGTCCTCGAATACGACAGACAACATGGGTCCTATACCTGCAAGGAACAGTTCTAGACAGGTTCGTGATGCAGGAAACAAAAAAAAATCGCCAATTCGTAATCAGGAATCGTTGACAGATCCATTCGTGAGTAAGCAAATACAAGGGCTATTGTTAGAGCGGCAACAACAACAACAGCAACAACAACAACAGCAACAACAACAACAACAACAGCACCATCAACATCATCAACAGCAACATCAACATCAATATGAATATCAATATCAACAACAACAACAACAACAGCAACAACATCAACATCAGTATCAACAACAGCAGCAACATCAATATCAACAACAACAACAGCAACATCAATATCAACAACAGCTGCCGCAGAGCCAACAACAGCAGCAACAACAACAACAAAGCCAACATTATTATTATTATCCACAGAAAGAACCAACTGCAACACAACAATATCAACCATCCGAAACACAAGATCAAAATCAGCAACAGCCTAATTTAATGCGTCCCAAGAAATTTGAATCACCGAGATCCGCCCCTTTACCTCCC
>CAJVPJ010000824.1:0-16034 GCA_910592205.1 Paraglomus occultum | reverse complement strand
GGCGAAAAAAAGTTCATTTGTGGAGTTTCATAGGGGAGGTCACATATGTCTGTAACACTAGGATATCGTACCCCCCAATGAGTCATATGGTTGCGTGATGGTAATACAATTATGATTCTACAGTATAATCGTTAATCACAAAGAAACCCTCAAGCTTACGTTTACATGTTTGATGCGCATTTGATTACAGTAGCACAACATATATTTGAGATGGTGGTAACACAATCACTGCTTTAGCTATTTATCATTTTCCCATTAGTATTAATCTCTATTCACAGCACAAGCTTAAACTGGTATATTGTAAAAAATCTGTTTCTGAAATTTTAATACAAGTTCAATCTGCTACGTTGTACTGTCTCTGCTATCATTATCATTTGCTTTGCTTTAGCTGAGGCAACAGCTTGGGTCCTATGAGGCATAAATTAATTATGTAATTGTTGCCTAAAATTAAATTAAATACAATTTTATTGTGACGCGTTTATTTACTGTCAAGAATCAATCAACAAAAAAAAAGCTGTTTATGTGACATTTATACTTCCCATGCATAGCCAGCTATCATAAGCTAACACCGTTTCACTTATCGTTTGAATCTGAGTAAATGTACTATCATGAGCTTATTATTTCGTATCACAAACAGATATAACTTTGTTTGACATTCAACCATCTTGAATTTTGATTGCTGTAATCCGCACGGGTTCCTAAACAATTAATCTTGTCCATCAATTCCGGAAATTGGCAAATGCAATTACAAATAAAACACGACTTTTGTTGCATAAAATTTCCGACTATGGGACTACCACCGATAGAACGGCAGTGTAATTAATCGAGTACTTGCGGTACACAAATCAAACATTACGAGTATAGTTTAAAAGTGTCAGCAATTTAAGCAAAGAGGGGGGTTAGCCGAGAGTTTGAAAGAGCTAGATTTAATTGCTGGATATCCCTTCGCCGTAGTAACTAGTTTGTAATGTATAAATATAATGTCTTTTGTATATTTTTAAATTGTTGGGTATCAGTTGGCTACAGAATAACAATTAATTTGTCGACGGTTGATGTCCGAATTACGATTTTTCTTTTTATACATAACGATATAAATCGCAAAGCGACTAAACACATCCAAACTGTAATTCATTATCAATTTCAATTTCTCCTCGATTAACTTAAAACTTTTTTGTACAAAGTAAATTAATTAATGTCTGATAACAAATCATGATACACCCAAACTTGGAACTTTTCTTACGGATCATCTAAACACACAGCAAGTACGTTTACTATGGTTGCTACTCTAACATGAAACTTGAGCTTTTCTGCATTAGCACTCTCGCAATTTTTTGCATCATAACCGACTAATGGAAATATTCACAGTATTACATAAGACTACAAAGAGGGGACGAAAAGTTAAACCCTGGTTATATGCAAAAATTCGAAAGTTTGTATCCCGACATCCTGTAAATGTGCAATGTAACACAACAACAATCTTATCGAAATTGTTACTTCGAATCTGCCAAGAGATTCAAAACACAGAAATTTGCAACTCGACCAGTCGTCTATATAGTTTGATAATGTTTTCCAGAATGCGGACAAGTGCGTTATGCGGCAAACTGGTTTTGTGTGAATCCTGGTAGTACTCGTCGCACTTGTTGCAGTTTATGGATTAAATGTATTATTAATGAGAGCAAAAAAACGTAAAAAAATTATTGCTTCAATATGCCATCTGCTTTTGGAGGTAACCATGAACGATAAGCAATTGGCCAAATGTTTGTTTGTTGCTGCTATAACAAATATATAAGGAAATCAGTTGACTTTATGTCACGTCTTCCATCCAATATTTGACGAGTGAGGCTGTACAGTTTGTGCATTCTGTGCTGTGCTGTGCCGATCGCGGGTGGCAGCAAATAAAGAAATGATTTTCTTTTTCATTTGCAACAGTTTCATGAAAATCACGCTCGAACAAAAGCTATCATTTATCTCGTAATGTGTCTTTGTCTGTGGATAGTAGGCATCTTTACGGGGGTAGTTTTAATACGCAATCTTTATTGCAAGTCACAGCCATTGACAAATTTTTTCATTGGTCTTTCAATCGTGAATTAGATGTTACCCCAGCTTTTTTTTCCGCATTGTGAAACCAGTACCATCCCTATTTGGCCGCATTCTATTGACAGCTAAAAGAGATAATATAATAAAACCCCACCATATCCGTATAGTAAACGCCCATGCACTAGTCTAAATAAGCCCCATGACGAACAATGAACTGATTTACTTATTACTACGGTAAACCGATATATTACGAAAAGTTTAATTTCTTGGTAATTTAATTTCTTTCCTCTTTTTTTTTTTTTTTTCCGATAACGGGAACCCTGTTATCACAAATTGTGATCACCGAGTATTAAGATCGACACAGAAAATTGTCAGTGTTACATCTACTCTCCTCACTTTTCTCCCCTCCTCTAACACTCATGTAAATGCTAAAAGATGAAATAGGCTGTATATCAACGCATACGATACAAGTATTCGAGTTGGTTTAATGAATTAGATATTTACAGAAGAACGAAACATTACCAAAGGACATTGGAATTTATATACGTCAAATAGCTATTCGAACATTGTAATCACTTAAATATTGATAACGACAGTCGATATTATCGCTTCCAATTTGCATGAACATACCCAACTGTTATATAATCAAGAACATCAAACTTGTATAAAACAGTCGGGTTTTTCAAAATGTATATTCAAAGGTCAGAGATTGTGATGCCAAAGCCGCGCTTCATCATCGGTGAAGGAGCGAATGGCAAAGTGTACAAAGCAGAGTACGATGAAAAACCAGTTGCCATAAAAATAAGCAAGGTATAGGGAAAGAGAATGCGATGCATGTATATCAACGCATTCTACGATTCCTTTTTCAAGGAAATTGAGAATCTATTATACGACAAAAATTCAAATCTAATATCCATAGTTTCTTTATTTAGGAAGACCGCAAATCACTCGAAAACGAATTTCGTATTTACAGCCGCTTACGCGAACACGAAAACATACTCAAATTCTACGGTGTCATGGAAGATGAAAAGGGTTACTGGTTAGTCCTTGAATACGCATTCTACGGCACGTTGAAATCTTACCTCCAAACAGAAACAGTTTCTTGGAAGACCAAAGCCCGAATAGCCCATGACATTTGTCGTGGAGTTCATTACTGCCATTCACAGGCTATTGTACATTACGACCTAAAAACTGAAAACGTCCTTTTGACGGAAGACTTGAAACCAAAGATTGCTGATTTTGGCATAAGTCGAAGCAGAACGCAACATGTGTTGGATGGTAGAATCGGAGGCACAATGAGTTGGATTGCACCAGAGAGGGTATGCGCTGAGCCAAAGATGAGACGTTTCTTTAAAACACAGCCAAAATTATCGGATGTTTATTCACTAGGATTGTTGTTATGGTCAAGTATGTAGGATCAATGGAGGAGGAATTAACGTTAACGCTAACATGTTTATCACGCTCGCACAAGCGTCAATCAACTAAATGTTTTACCCTTTGATTTTGCAGTTGCTCTCGACGGAAAAACGCCATACAGTGAACTCACATATGACCATCTAATAGCCGCAAAACGCAGTCGGGATTGCATCGAAAGTCTTCATCGAGAACTTCCCAATGATACTCCACCTTCGTACGCACAAGCTTTTGCCGAACTCACACGCTATAATCCTTCAGAACGTCCATCACTCGACTGGGTAGCATACACGTTACGTCAATGTTACGACGAGCACTTGACCAGTCTTCCTCTCGACATTTCATCCGTAGACGAATCCCATCTAATCCCTCCTACACCGGTATACACAGATCTGGCCGCGCGTCCAGGAATGCATCAACGATCAAGAAGCGAGATACTAGGAGAAGGAAATAATCAGGCTGGGATTAGGATTATTGTCAATGAAAGCACGGTTGATAGTACATCTCACACGCTAGTATCGCAAAATTCGGCACGATCTTCTGTGGTTAATGAAGGGTCGAACGATTCGATACCGCCGACCAGTAAAGTCTGGATAACTGTTGGACGATCGTACTTTTTAGATAAATTTTATGATTACTTTCTCGAGATTGAGAAACCCGGTTTCAGAAACAAGGTATTGGATTCGTGGATTAATGACATGAAAATAGTACCCTATGCACTGTTTGAACTGGTGACCAGTGCCAATAATCATGTGCACTGGGAATGTATGGTTGGGTGGTGCCACGAGCAGGGTATTGGAACAATAAAGGATAACGAAAAGGCCTTTGAATGGTATACAAGATCAGCTGAAGGTGGAGATCCGATAGGTCAAGCTCATTTGGGTATATGCTATCTGACCGGCATCGGTACAGAACACAATGAAGAAGAGGGCAAACGCTGGTTAACAGCGGCCGCCAAGGAAAATTCGGCCCTCGCTCTATACAAGCTTGGACACCACAATCATTACTGCAACACCGAGCTAAGGACACCGGCCAGCGAGAAGCTGGCATTTGAATCGTTCCAACGTGCAGCCGAAATGAAGCATCTTCCGTCACAAATGGAGCTTGCACATTGTTACATGTTGGGAGTTGGCACGCCGATTCAATCGAAAAAGGGTTTCCAGTGCATGTTGAGCGCTGCCGAGGCTGGATACGCAGATGCTCAGTATTGGGTTGGGTGGTGGTGTGAGATTGGAAAAGGTACTCAGAAAAACGTGAGAAAAGCCAGAGAGTGGTATACTCGAGCGGCAAATAATAGGTACGATTTTGCGGCGAATGAGTTGAGGCGGTTGGAGCGACAAAGGCGATCGCAGTCATGGTACGTATTATTATTATTATTTTTATCATCCATCATATTATTTTACAGAGAATTGATCAGTTTTGCTAATTGTGCGAATCCAACTTTTTATTCAGCGTGATCTCGTGAATACTCCCATGTATGTGTTTTTCAGATATCCGTTTTGTATTATAAATATTTGTTGTTATATTTTTTAAGGGTTGTTTGTTGACTTGATAAGGGTTTTTTATGTTTGCCATTACTATTTTGCTGAAAGATTCAATTTTAATATAATAATGGCGTAAAGAATATAATGAGTGTAACATGAATTAAAAGTAAGCATTGTCGTACAGAATGTCAAATAGGCATAAAATAAATCATACGAATTCGGGGATACTCCAATTTATATAATAAAGAAACCTCCCACTGCACTGCCCGGTCTTTTTTTTTTTTTTTCCCCTCCCCTCCCCCGATCAAGCCCTCTCAAGCCATATCAGTTATAACCCGGCCAAAAGCATGTCTTCCGAGCGTTCTCGTTTGCGTGAAAAAGCAGGTTTTCTTAAAAACCGCGTCTTGTCGGTTGTCGCATCGGCTTCGGCGTCTTACTATGCAGGGACATCGACCGCCGAACCTACAGACATAAACGAGTTGGAGTCTCAAGTGCTTGCCACGGCTCACGAAGATTTAAGGACAGTCGAGCAGCATTGTATATTAATTCCTACATATGCTTTTCTGGATCCAGGTATTTAACTGGAATTGTGGAGTGGGGATTTTGCGGTTTAAAAGAGGTGAGGCCCATAAAAGATGGAAGGTTGGACCCGTTTTTATAATGGTTTAATTTCCCGATGTGTGTAAATTCGTATTTAGAAAACGAAGGCATGTGGAATGTGCGAGTACGCGGATGGGCTTATTCTATGAAAAAGAGTCGAAAACGAAGTTTGCTGCTAGGCATGTTTGTTCGTGTAGCTTTGATTCGATCGTTTTTCCTTGTACATGTTTTTTTTTCGTCCCTTACAAAACCAGCTGACTCAAATTTATTTCTAGGGGTTGCACGAAAAGTGACTGGCGTGACAAAAGACGATGTTCGCAACAGACATCTCGAAGAACGTTTCGGTATGTTTCTCGCCAAGAACCTCCGTCATCAACGCTATACCGTCGAGATCACCGGTGTCGCGCAACCCACGCACATGGAACTGGATTACGAGTTGGATTCTGACTATGAAGACGATCAAGTCTTTAACAACGGTATTCCGGATTCCAAAAAGACATCGTCGGCGGATGAGGACGATTTATCTTCGAGTGGAAGTAGCGAGGGAAACGACGATGATTCGAGTGTGAGCAAAAAAGTGGAAATCGTCGAAGAACAGGATCTCGAAGAGCCTGTGATACATGTCACGAGTAATACCGGTCATTTCTCCGGAAAGATTTTGATTCCTACGGCTGCGGTTGATAAATGGATAGCTGCAGTGAGCGATTGCAGAAAGAACGTGAGACTGTTGCAATTGCAGGCTACGCCGGAAGGAAGGAGAAAACGTTGGTGTTGATAATTTTCCATAGTGTGTTGGTTGAGAAGCAAATCATTGTCCGTTTTATCTTATTGATTTGCGTATTTTGTTTTGATCAAAGCTCACGCATCGCCCGGTTTGGCGAATTTGGTCGAGTTAGAGGGCCTTTCCATCATATCTGTGAGTATTACGCTTTGTTTCGCTGGCATGGGTTTGGCTATTGTTAATAATAGTTTTGTTCACTCACAATAAATAAAGGACATTGATGATACAATCAAAGACACTAACATTGGTGGTGGTGCACGTGCAGTGCTCAATAATACCTTTTTACTTGAGACGAAAGAGGTAAGACGAATAAAGAATTAATTGATTTTTTTTTGCTGCCTTTGTCTCTTATTCGAATTCTACCGTTATCAGGTTACAGGCATGGCGAATGTCTATATGAATTGGGTAAGCTCGCGAATTTATTGTCTTCGAAACCTTATTACCTCTCAAATGTTTAACACTTCCTCTTTGCCTATTCCTTTTATCACAAACACATCAGTATAATCGCGGGGCATCATTTCACTATGTCTCCAACTCGCCATGGCAGCTATTCCCTATGCTTACAGCATTCTTTCACACCAAGAAATTTCCGCCTGGATCAGCTCATCTGAAGTTTTATAATGATTTGGTGAGAACACTATTAGATGAACCGCAGAGAAATAAAAGAGATACCATATTGGAGATATTGAAAGTAAGTTAACTAAGCGTTCGCATGGTATTGAGATGTTGAGCAAATAGATAAATGGGGCGCTAAACGTGTTATTGACTTTTAGGACTTTCCCAAGCGTAAATTTATATTAATTGGAGACAGTGGTGAAATTGATATGGACATGTGAGTCATTTATGATGAAATCAGTTCTTCAAGCATAACAATTTACATTCTCATTTCATCCATCTCATTCCATAAAATTCGACAAACTAGTTATTCTGCCATAGCCAAGGAACATCCAAACCAAATCCACCACATATTCATTCGTGATGTCTCGACTGAACGTCTCAAGGATCTGCCTGCTCCTCCGGCTAAACGTTCTCGTTCTTTCCCCTTTATTCCCAGTCGCACTTCGTCCTCAAATTCCTTCAAAAGCAGCAAATCTATGCCAGCAATTGCCACCAATGCCAATACTGCCAACAATACCGGCAATGGAACTCCTGCTTTAGAGAGCCCCGTATCTCCGGTTTCAGATGAGATGAGCCCGTTGGATAGTCCGGAATATCACCCTACAGATTTTTCAAAGACGCCATTAGAGGAATTTCACGAGAGAGTGGAAAAATGCAGGGCTATGACTCCCAACGAGGCCTTTACACTGTTCAAGGACGCGACAGAGTTGGAGCATCATGAAGCTCTCGACACTGCGTTTGAACTAGTGAAAAGATCGAGACTATTTGAGTAATTAATGTGAAGGCGAATGGCAGGAGTGAGTTTATAGTACTAGTGAGTTTAACAGTGACGTAGTAAAATGAAATGAAGCATTATTGTTATAGTTATCAGTTATCCCAAATGTGAAGTAGAACTAAAATATTTATTCTGTAGATATTTATTTGTACGTTACTAAATTTTCTTAGTTGGCATCCAGATTAATCATCCGTCCTAAATAGATTTAGTCTACCAATAGCGTAGATCGAGAAAAAAAGAATGGAATCGTTTGTATATTATATTATGTTTCATAGACGCTACAGTCAACGAACATACTGAACATTGTAATAATTAAAATGCATATCTATATCGTTTTATCATCGAAAAAAATAAAAGTGTATGCTAATGGGTACTGGGTTCTTTAATCATCTCCAACTTCTTCATCCAAATCCATTCCCAATCTCATTTTAATAGCGTCCGATACTTCGTAAATAGTTTCAGTAGGGGTCATGACTGCATCGACCTATCAAACACGATCGGACACATCAGCCGTTTATTCATACCAATGACGCACACATTTTCCCGTATACTTACCAAACCTTCTTCAACAAGTTTTCCCTGTTCCCTTACAAATTCAGTGATATCCTCAATACGAACAATTCCTTCCAAATACTTGTCCATCCACTCGTGTTTGACACCAACTTGTATGGCTCTCCTCTTCAACTTGCCTCCCTTCAAACTATGATCAGGATCCCATTGTATTCTAATTTTACTGTTCTTTAGCTCTGCATTCCATTCTTCTTGGTTCGCAAATGCTCTACTCTGTCCATAACTGCTCACAACTCCATGTAACAGCATTTCATCCCAAACTGTTCTTTGCAATTCGATGGCCAAGATATGTTCCTGGTTTTTGTTTGTAGCCCAGGCGGATCTATACATCATCCAAGCAAAGTTGGGTTTTATCCATGTCATGCGAGTTAAGGAAAAGTCCGGACCTCCAAGTGTTTGATGTTGGACGGCATAAGAGGCTATGAAGCGATTGTAGGCCTGGTATACAGTGATTGTGGTTGGGGTGAATTGGGCTAGAATGTAGCGGCCCGAGGCAGGCCAATTGGCAGATTGATCTTTGTAAAGAGATAGCATTGTTTCAGTCACACTTGAATTTAAAGGAAACTATATTGCAAATTCTCCCATGCAGTCTTTGATAACTACCTTGCAGTAAGCATTTTTGATTTGAAAAAACGTATTTATACATCTACAATCCCAAATAAGGTATTAAATTTATTATGCTGTTCGACAATTTCTTTGCTCTTCCTTCCTTATTGGGTATCATGTATTACTTCCGAATTTGTCCCAGTATGAGTATGTGTAAATAATTGAAAAAAAAAAACAACACACGTCACTTGTAGCATTCAGTCTTAGTTGAACTGTCGCTGTTGCGGCGATAGATCCCTTGTCAGCTGAATAGTCTACTTTACTCCCCCACAAATCAGTCTATTTGTTTTGATTTTTGAAACTGGCACTTCTAGAGTTAATATTAATATTAACTAATTCTTGTTTAATTTTAGCTTTATATATTATTCAACACTAACATATTAATATGTATACTATTACTTATTGTAGAATCTACTTCTGCACACGCACCTTAATTGCTATATTAATATGTAGCTTATCATAATACGTTTACACAAAGAGAGAACTGTAATAATAAACAAAATATTGCTTATTGTATATTGCACAACACCCAAATGTACTCTGATGCTGTCTTAATATAATCCCTACTGCTTAAACGTTTTTCCTTTTCGATTTACCATGTCTGTAAAAGTTGCGGCAATATTTGCTAATGCTTGTATCTGTCTTCTGTTCTTCTCCTTTAACGTTTGTATAAAATTATTCCATTCTAATGTTTGTATATATTTTCTATGTGTCTCATTAAGGTCCTTCAACGTTCGTATACTATCATTCTGTGATTCTAATGTAAGCTCGTCTAACAACTAATTGCAATGGAATGTTTATAATTCTCGGCATATACATATACGCTGTTCGTCAATACTAAGGAGTAAATATGTAAATATGGAAAGCTTTCCCAATAAGTAAATTTAATGTTAAAATAGCTTAATATAACACCCAAGGCCAACAGCTCCTTCTTTCTCGTAACCATGCTTTCCTTTACATAAAATACGATAGAGATTACCAAGACAATTTTTTACAAGTTTTATATGTATGTGATGAGCTTTGCATGAATGATACAACATATCTTTGAACCTCTTTTCTTCAGGCAATCGCTGTAGCACACACTATTAGGCATATAAAAATTTTGGTCTTACTCGTCTCCTGACATATTCCAAGGCAGATCTAACATTGCGAATTCTTCCGAGTCTGAAAGATCTTGCTGTTTTCTGCAAACCTTTAACATGTACTTCGGGTACGTGTATCGGCATTCGAAAGAATCCTTCACTGTCTATCGATTTTCCTTCCTTCGTTGATTCCAAACATTGTATGAATTTATTTTTCTTTTCCGGTGCTTTTGTAAGTTAATTATCTCTTCCATCAAATTTTTTATACACTCCTCATAACTTTGCCCTAATGGTTTATAAGCCTCCGTCTGATAGTTTCTTAACACTGATGCCGCTTTATCATTTGCTTCCATCAAGTTAAATGCGTTCGATTTTTGAGATTAGCCTTATGGTCTTGTGTTATAGTACTATCACTGGTGGAAAGGCATTTTCGTATAACGAAGTAAACTGACTGTTTTCTGAAATACCGATATCGTAGTGCATTAGTATAAAATGCAAACTGGCGAGGAACAGAAAACAGTTCTTTTCAAGCCGTCAAACAAATCTGCATGAGACAACATGCGACACAAAGTTTCAAAGATGTCATGAGACTGCCTTTTTTGAATTTGCCAAATAAAATATTATGGCTTGTGTGGCTCATGGTCATCAAAATATTATTGTGTCACAACAGCAGACACATGAAGGCCACACGATTGATTGCAAAATTTTATAGTGGTCAGGTGTCATGTGAGAACAACAGATCTCAGGTTGCTTTTCTTCCTTCAACTGCATATCCATTAGTAGTTGAGAATTGTTAATGATGCTTTCCTTTTCTCACCAGTCATCTCGAGCATTAAGATATGGTGCCCATCTCTATTCCAGTAAAAATCAGTTACATTACAGAATGAGAAGACCAAAGCAGCTTTACATTAGAGAAGATACTTCAATAAAAAAAGGCAAACTGAGTTATAATGACGTTCTCAACAAATATGCTGTCACTTTCAGAGAACATGAGTGGTGGCGAACGAGGGCTTTGTCAGTATTGAACTTTGGTACTGAATGTCTTGACAAACATTATGATGATTTGTGGGAGTGGTCTTATTTTGTTGGAGCTCATCTCAAAGAAACACATGTTAATGTGTTGTTGAGAGATAATTGTAGACTTCAGTTGGAGATAGAAAAAAAGAATAAGATTATTCAGGACTTAGAAAGAAGGCAAAAACGATATATGCAAGCAATTGAAATGTATAATCATTATATTGCAGAATGTAAAAACATTTGATTCTAATGTAAGCATTATGCTTGATAGTTGTCAGACCTATTTTGAAGTAATTTTCGGACGAGTGCATGCGTGATAATAAAAAGTTTAAAATGCAGCCATTGCTCTTATGAATATAGTTATTTTTCTTTAAAACCTATTGACAACGTCTTAGCTGTAACAATACTTAAACATTGCTTTCTGATCAGACTGTATCAGTTTGTTGCTGTTTTTAAATTTTTTAAATAAAGAATTGACAGATATATCAGGGGTCATTCAGACCATGTACCCAATCAAAATAATTAGTCCAAACTACACGCACACAAAAGAAAAAAGAACGAAAAATATTGATTGTTTATAAAATACACAATGTAAAATATTGTATTAGTATTGTCGCAGTTTTCAAAATTATAGAAACCCCTGAAATTTGTACTAGTACACATAGTCTCTTGACTGTGCGAAAATTACGAACACCACCAACTAAAGTCTCTACAAACTGCTGCGATTATTCACCTGCTTACCCTTTCCGTGACACTTGCTTATTCTCTTGGTAAAATTTCTGATATGCACAATGTGTCTGCAACGATGTTAGCTATTTCTGCACGTGTCCGTAAATTTTGATGACGAGAAACTCACCTCCTTCAACTAATAAAGTCGATCATCGACTTTATTAGTTGAAGGAGGTGAGGAACTACCACCAAAGTTTCGCAGGTCATGTGTCTAATGATAAATCTCTTCTTGTGATACCCCAGGAGGCTGTGGGTAATTATTGCAGTAATGTGATTCTGTATTACATCTCTGTCCTGTTAAAATCGCTGCATCTCTGTTAGCTCACTGACTAAATCGGAAATCGCTTGGGTGGACAATAAATATGGATCAACATTTGTTGATGGTTTGCCTTGGCAAATCTGGCCCAACCATCAGCAGATTGAAATCAGGATTGAATTTCTCACTAATACTAACGCCACCAATATTAATATCATCGAAAACTCAATTTAAACATGGTGTTTTTATTGTGACGTCGAGGATTTGTCAACCGCTGCCTGTAACGTTACGAATTTTCGAACGCTTCTCCACACTTTAACAAATCTTGCGGATATGGTATATCAAAAATTGTTAAATTTTTAACAATGTACAGTCACGGACATATCATATATATAATTTTCAACAATTACATGTAATATTGATGATGATTGTCTACTAAGTAAATATAGTAAGAAAGTAGTTTTTGTTAAAAACTTTTAGCTAGTGCTAGCAGACAGTAGCTCGTAAAGAAAATTGAAATAGATGAGTATTAACATTAATATCAATCTTAAAGTACAGTATTAGTACTGTATTTACGAAAACCATATCAAATTCAATTTTGATTTTAATCTGCTGAGGGTTGGGCCAGATTTGCTAATACTAAGGCAAACCGTTTCAGGAAATCGAAATGTACACAGAGGATAGAGATGTAATACAGAGTCACGTTACTGCAACAAATTACCCACAGCCTCCTGGGGTAGTTATAATATAATAGTCTGCTTTTGCCTGTTACAACTTCTTTCTATTTTCTCTATTTGAGATACTGAAAATTGTAGAAATATCTAACACTGAATAGGTGTCTCTGTCTCTCCGCTAAAAAAGCACTGTTTCGATGTTGAAGCTATTAAGAATAACTTTACTTTCACGGTAATCAAACTACGCACCAATTTCGAGTATCAAGGTCTCTGCTTTAGCGGAGATTGGGCTTGTTTGCATATCAAGTAATTTAATATTGTAATGTTTTCTTTTCTAGACATAGACAACATTATGTCGGTCATCATCCCGGAAAGGCATTGACTCGGCTTGAAATACTAAAATATCGCTACCGAAGAACAAAGTTGGCTTACTTTGAAATGCGAAAGTATCATTATCCTAAAAAAAAGCTGACCCATCTTGGAATACGAATATGGCGATATCCCAACAACAGATTGACTCATTTTGGAATGCGCAAGTATCGCTATTCTTCGAAAAAAAGAAATAAACCGCGGCATGTAGAACAACAACTGCTGCAGAAAAATAGGCATTGTTTTGATCGTATGTGCCGTAGTTTATTCAGCTACGTTAGCAAACCACTATATAAACAGCATAAAGATAAGTGGCCGCGTTTCCGACGTAGCAAACGGATTATTTGTGATTCAAGCAACGAGGACATATATACGGAATATATGCAAATATTTGAAGAGAATACAGTAGAAGCACTGAAGAATAGTATACAAAAATTAAAGGACGTTAATAAGATACACACAGAATATATGCAAACGTTAGAAAAGCAGGATGATCGTATACGAATGTTAAAGGAGAAAAACAGAAGACATATACAAATATTAGCAAATATTACCTCAACTTTTATAGACATTGTAAATCGAAAAGGAAAAAGTTTAAGATTATATTGAGACAACATTAGAGTACAGATGTGTTGTACAATAGGCAATTACTGTATGTTGTATGTCGGTTTGGAATTTATGTCCATTCCGAATGGACATGTATGTCGGAGGATTGGAATAGTAAAGACAACCAGGTAACAACATTATAAAATCATTATTGGCATTATGATATCAACTCTACTTGCGTATAAACAACATGCTACTTTAACGTTTGTAAGTTTTAGCATAAGAAATAACTAATCTGTATACGCGCAAGTCACTTGTGATATTACTACTTGTATTACGTTTTTATATTATATCGTTCATATATACTTGAATCTTATTCATGATATCATAAATAGTATTACACGTAACAAATTATTGCACTGTCGATTATGACAGTTAACTATGCTTCATAACGTTTCGTTACTGTCATATGTAATCAAATCACAATGTAAACTCTGTCAAATTCCCAAACCCGCATTTACACACGTAAAAAATTGAAAGTTCAGAACATTTATTTGGAAGACATTGCATGTATCACTGTCACAAGAAGAATCGTATAACAAATGTGATCAAAATAATGTTTGTTCTCACAAAACTGCACAATTCTATGCCAACTACTCGCAGAACGATTCATTCAATGAGGTGAAGCGTACATATAATATTGACAAATTCTAAATGTTGATTAAGCCGATATTAATTATCAAATTATTCGACAAATTGTGCACATACATACAGAAACCCACAAGCCGTATGGTTGAATCCTTCGTCAAAAACCACACACCAGTCGTCAAATTGTATGATTAGCACAAACTTGTTTGATAATTCAACTCATCAAGCATAATACCAATGGCGATAGTGAACAGTACATTGCTGTTCTACCATTCTGTTTATGGCTGAAACCAAATCATCTACAAGGGTTGGTAGTAGCTACCACTAAATCGAAAAGCGCAGACTTGTTTAAAGTTCACACGATCTGTCTGTATTTTAGCCCAAATTTGGGCTGACAAGTTGGCTAGTGGATGTGTGTCGCACCACCTTAAACCGAAATGGTTAAGTTTTGAATATCATCCACCAAATGGGAAAATTTTACTAACGTATTCAGTAACTCAAAGCATTCTTTCACAATGGTAAAATGTCAGTCAAGGCGCTATTTCCGCACAAATCAAAGGAATCGCTAACGTATTTGTAACTCAAAGCATATTACGCCATTTTAATATTCTCGTTTTTCAATTCTTTCCCACTGTTTTCAGTAACTCGAACATATTCACAATGATATGTCAGGCGGTGTTTATTCACAATTGTATTTACATCTCCGCACCAATGGAAGGACTATTCGTTAACGTATTCTGTAACTGAGAGGCATTCTTCACAATGATATGTCAGATCTGACGATGTTTCTCACAATTGTATTTGTCTACAAATAGAAAGACAATTACTAACTTAACGCATTCTGTAACCCAGAGCATTCTGTCAAAATAATAAAGCCCCTTCGGCTCAAAGTTTTGTCAATTTAAACAAGATTAGATGCAGTTGTAAGACTAGCTGTTCAACGGCTCGATGTGCTTGTCGCAAAGCTGCTGTCATTTGTAACTTGAACTGCCACCCTCATAATCTTAGTACATCGTTCTTTGTATCATAACATTTTTATATTGTTGTTATCTGATTGTCTTTATGATTCCAATCCATCCAACATATGTCCATTCCGAATGGACACAAATTCCAAACCGACATACAACACACATACAGCATATGTATGTATATCGTAATAGTTGCCTTTAACATCTTGAACAAAAATAATACGAAGCAAGTCATAAATTATTATGCATTGTTGTCAAAGAAAATTATTAGTATTGTATGTCAATTTGGACTTTATGTCAATTTGGACTTTATGTCAATAAACAAACAGACAAAGCCATCAGTTTGTTAGTAATAAATCAAGCACATCTGGTTTTAAATTCATTGGCATACTTGTTTTCTATCAGCGTGAGTTTGAATTTGAATAGTCAACCGGCGCTATTATAATTCATATATTAAACCTTTGCCAATTACATATGTACTATTATTAAGGCTTGATCGCAAAATTCATTACCCATAAAAATTGTACACGCCACCGCCACCGTCAAAACTTTCTCATCGTTTATCCATAACGTAACTAGTAAGAAAAACAGAATGATTTATTTTAACGTTATATTTGAAACGTCTTAGCTCGTATAACGACTGAGTTGCCTTGTAAATATTGATTGTTGTATTCAGAACGGTTTGCAAAATTTAACACAAATACAATAACATACTACCAATTAATCAATCAGCTGACTTAAATTGATCAATTTTATTGGCAATAACCTGGCAATTGCGTCAGAAGAGGTTCCAAATATGGTATATTAATATACAAATTCAGTTAGCATATTACCGCAAATAAGCGTCTGTTTTTACATCAA
>CAJVPJ010000823.1:0-16072 GCA_910592205.1 Paraglomus occultum | reverse complement strand
ATCAACAAGGAATTGAAGTAGAGAAAAGTTTTGAAAAGGCAATTGAATTATATAAGGAGGCAGTTGAACAAGGAAATCCTTTTGCACAAAATAATCTTGGTTATTGTTATCAACGTGGAATTGGAGTAGAGAAAGATGTGAAGAAGGCAGTTGAATTATATGAAAAAGCAGTTGAACAAGGAAATGCTGCTGCACACAATAATCTTGGTTATTGTTATCTAAATGAAATTGGAGTAGAGAAAGATGTTAAGAAGGCAGTTGAATTATATAAAAGAGCAGCTGAACAAGGAAACATTGATGCACAATATAATTTTGCTTATTGTTATCAAAATGGAATTGGAGTAGAGAAAGATGAACAAAAAGCAGTTGAATGGTATCAAAAAGCAGCTGAGTGGGGTGATGCTCAAGCACAAAAAGAACTTAGTTTTCTATCTAGAGCAGGCATTAGTATGTAGGAGATTTTTTTGCACATGATACTTTTGTTTGTGTTTGGAAATGGATGCTGTAAATGTTCAGACAAGCAGTTGCCATAATTTTATTCCTTTATAAGATAATCATACAATATTAATATGTATTTAATTTTAGAAGTATGTCATTTCAGTATCAGAAAGTAGTTTACAGCCCATCATTTAAAATTTATGTTTGAATGATTGATGTATAATAATAATAATTAAATAACATCTCGTCCTCATGAAATACATAAAACAAACGATTCTCTTGAAAACAAATTTTTAATTTTTTCATTGTTGTGATATTAGTAACTGAATATATCAATACACGCGGTAAAAACTATCCGCGCCGATTAATTATGTTTGTAACGGAACAAGAGATGATAATTAATTACTAAAACTATTGTTTACCTGAATATCCATAAATTAGGTACTTCTCCCTTGCATGAGTTATGTAATTATATCATTTTTGAAAGTTTAAATTTCCATAACAAGATTAATATGGACAGTTGAACTGTCAGAATAATCAATAAAGTGCTTTTCTAGCTATAATATTGCATCCTTAAATCTTTTTTTATCAAGAGCTTTCTTGCCTTTTCTGCAAGTTTACATATATACTCTAACAATAAAAAGCAGTACTAAATAAACTTCAGTTATTTAAATCTGCATATTTAACCTCAAAATCACAATAGACCTGTATTTCATATTTCAGGAGTGCAAGTTTAATAGTGTAAATAGGATGTATTTAAAAGTACAGTAGCACCAGGCATTTATAAATCATCATTAATTGTCATAACAGTATTCTGAAGACCTGACTCAACGTTCTGTCACCTAAAAAATTTGAGTTTATGGTATTATTATCTTGACAAGCTGTATTTGTGTGCTGACTTTTTGGATAATATCTTTTGGAATTTATAGTGCTCATTTACTTGTAAAAAATAAAAAATATTAATAAGCTTATCATAGTAAAAAAAAAACAAAATAATACAAGTCAATATAAACTCACTGACGAAATTTACGGCTAGGCTAGTCTGCCCCTTGATATTCATAAACCCGAACGTGTTGTCTATTTATTATTATGTCTCGAAACCAAAAGACAAAATATTAGCATTAAATTATAACAACTAGAATACCGAAAACTGCCATACATAAGGGCCTATCGTGAATAAGGGCCCCTCATGTAAAAAATGACTGCCGTAAATAAGGGCCGTAATATTATATCAACATTGGCGTCATATATTATTATCGCTGATATTTATGATAATTTAATTTTACAAACATCTTCTGGTAAAACTATAGCTGGTTTATCCCCATCCCAGCACCTTTTTTCTATATTAAATTGCCTTCTGTACCATTGAGATTATTAGATAGCCACAAATTTTAAAAAAGTTTACTATGGAACATCGTGCCAAGCTTCCCTAATTTAATGACACATTAAAACATTATTGGCTTTTTAAATTTCCTCCTCTCGTAGTCCCAAATTTACCCTCCGCAATCCACGTACGCAACTTCTCTCTCATTGTATCTTTAAACGGTTTGTTGATTGATACGTCTAATGATTGAACGACTGAAAAGTAAGCTCCCCGGAATGACAGCTAAGACAAGATTTTGTTCTTGACATTTGCTTTTGACTGATTGGGTTAGATGTCCTTTAAGCGAATCTATGACGAAGAGAGACCTTGTTTTACCGTGCTTCTAACTCTTTGTCCCCAGACAGTATCTAACCAATCTGTCATTAAGCTTCCATCCGCACAATCACGTCTTGTGGGTAGTCTTCTTTCTGTAATCTTTTACCTTTAAAGATGACTATGGGTGGAAGTTTTGTGCCGTCTCCTAAGACAGCAAGCACGCAAGTGAATCTATTTTTATCATTATCCGTCGTTTTTATATAAACTGTTTTCGCCCCCTATAATCAACAGTCATCGCTTCCACCATGTCGAAAAAGATAGAAGGCCGAGGTTGATAGTGCAAAATACGGTATTTACACTCTAATAAAGCTAACCTAACGCCAAAATAAATCACCACGCGAGCACCAATAATTTTGTCAATAATTGTATTACATAAAAATCTAAACGCATTATCCAATGATTTAAATGCAAGTTATCGTTTCGGGGCTACATTCTACAGCCTAATTAATGTAATAATCGTACAATTAGATTCACAAAAAAAAAAAATAACATTTGAGTGTAATAGATTGTATAATAACTGCGAGAACTAATAGTTTGTCGCATCATAATGCGTTGTATATTCGTCTTGATTAATTTTGTTTGTTAGATTCTCATGTCGAAACCATTGATATTCGATTGGTTTTATATTTACGTCATGCTAAAGTATACTTGCAACATTTATTATTATGTCGAAACTTTATCTCAGTAATCATTACTTTATTTTCAAATAAACTTTTGCGACAGATTTTATTCAACAAACCTACGTTAGAATATTCGACAATTTCAAACTTTAATTTTTTATACAGTTATTTACTTTTATCAATAAAATAGTCTGCTAATGCAAAATCAACAAACATTTACCCAATATTTTGTAATAATTTCGAAAACTTGTTTATAGAAATTGTTATTTAAACTAACCAACATAAAGTATACGATAGTCCCAAACTAAAGTACAACAACAAATGTAACTACTTGGAGGATTGCTCTCAATTATCAGTCTAAATTTTTATATCCAAACTAAACATTAACAACGACTGATTCTAAAATTATCTGAAATGAATTGCTCAGCATTGTTGCGAGTAACTTCAACAGTAACATCGTAATTGTGTTAATTAGTAAGACCCAGAGGGATTCTGACGGTTTTTTTGCCCGCTGAAATTGGAACATTTTACTGCTGGAGGCGAGAATAAAATTTCGTTTACGCCAGACTCAATCAAGAAAATTCGTTTAAAAGTAAGACTTTGTACAGCTTAAATGCTGTAAAAATAAATATAATTAAATATAAATTAAATTTTTTTAGAAAAAACCCAAATAAAATAAATTATGGTACGGTAAAAATGCTTACGATCTTCCCATCGAATTTTAAGTTTTCCGCCACACTAATAATAAAGAACATGTATTCATTAATATGTAATCAAGATAACTTGTTTAATAAACTTATAGTTTAAATTTTTCCTACATGAACATTTGCATCCGTGACAGAATTGGTAAGAATTAACCCAAATCCAGGTTTACCGACAGTAAAAGCCGCAGATTTGAAAGAAGGTAACAGGAGAGATGGGAAGAGATGTAGTCGGATGAAACTTAAATGTGATGCACTTTGTTCCTATCAATGTTGGGAAAAAAAAAAACAATAAAATTAGTTATTACTTGTAATAAATGCTAATGACAGCAGTAATATTACTTACCTGGTTGTACTGCAATATTTAGCGCATTTTCTTCAAACGTTGAGCAAGAAGAGTTATAAAGTCTACTGTAAGAATTCCAGGCTCGGGGCAGATCTTAACAGGAATGTCCTCACCGACAGAAAAAACGTTTCCCTTTACTTTTAGCGAGCATTAATATTTAGTCTTTTTTATTAAATAATGAAAATTTTAACGGAAGAAGTTAGCGGTTTAAAATAACATGCAACTACCATGATTGAGCATAGTAATGATGAATTTTAATGTCACAATACACGATAATTACACTTTTTCTTTAATTACGGTACGGTAGAGATAACTATATAAAAATAATATCTGGCTTGCGAATTATAATATAGGGAACCGTTGGAGAAGAGGCACCAAATACAAAGTGAAAGAGAAACGAGAAGATCAAACGTATAACAGTAATACGATTCATTTTAACAAATTAATGTAGCCGTCCTAAGAGATTTGAACACGGAAGTTTAGCCGCCGTTAAGTATCTTTTTACAGAAAAATGCTTGTGTAATTATAGTCTCGTAATACATATCACCGCACAGAGGATTACAGACATGTAATCTCTTTATTGGACACATTCTTGTATAACATTCTATTTTAAAATAGTTTTCTGCACTCTTCCAATAGTACGCTTAGTCTGCATTACGCTACGCTATATCACCAAAATAAAACTGCTTATGGGGTGCATAACATTGCAAAGCTAGAAAAGAAGGTCAAGCAGAGCTTGTAGCTCAGCCGTAATCTTCAATTCAGTAAAAATAACAATTTTTCGTAGTCAAATTGACAACGTCTACTATGCACGCGTTCGCAATACCAGCTTTTATAGAACAAACAAATGTTTTCAAATAACCAAACGCTTGCACTACTTTTCTCAGATCAATGTATCCGCCTGAAGTTTATACAATTTAAAGTTAGCTGACTGACAAGTAACATCTGCTGTCAAATCAGCATGACAGATGTGTTACGGTTCGGCACGCACAAATAGACTTTTACGCTTAAGGTATTAAATAGGCCTAAGTGGCATTATCAAAACGGCCTGTGAGTTAACCAAACTGTTTTAAAACAGACAAAATGCTCCATCCCATGTTATCTCAACCATCATTAGTTTGGTGTATGTTCTCCAATTACAGTAAGCAAATTTTTTTAATTTCAATATTAACTTTTACGTATATTATTAGGAAAGTTTTGTTGCGCACGGTCGACTGCGTCGACCAGGCATAGTGCAATATAAGCAGATGAACGTTTGAAACGCTTTTTAATAGTTTATTTTCTATAGTTTTTAAAGTTATTAATAACATGTATGTTTTATTAAGTTTAGCTAGAGCGATATGATGGCTGTTTAAGTAGTAGTTGGAGTAACTTGTCTAAGTGATTGTTCTGCTAATAGTTGAAGGCGTCGGTATTCCTCAACTACTCTTCTGTCTGTAATGAATGCATTTTTATGTTATTGTCTAGTATTAGGGTTACGTTCGGTAGTGTGTTTTGTGTACAGTGCCAATGAATTTGTGGGGAAAATTGTGTATGTGCGACGCCTTCTGCCTGCTGTATAAAATAAGATGTTTGACAGTGATGGACTATTCCACTGCGTATACAAAACGCTACTTTGATTGAAAGAGTGTCTTTGTCAAAGTCAGTAATAATTCCAACTGTACCATTGCCGACAACTTTTTCAATTAGTGACTTGTTTAAATACATGACTCTTGCGCCTTGTATGCCTATCGAAGGTGGCAAATTTGTTTTGAGTTTGAAATCTGATTGTGTTAAATTAATTGGTGTGTTATATATTATCGATACAGTCCACGGCTTTAGAAATTATGTATTTGTGCGGGTAATACTTTATTAATGACGCGTAGTTTTCTTTTTGCATCATTAAATGTCCGTTATACTGTAACTGATTATTGTGTGACTAAGATGTAAATAATCAGGCGACATGAAGATGCGCCACGTTACCATCATGTATAACAACGACTTTTTTTTCGTGTAGCTGTGCGTAATAGTAAATAGAGCTTGAAAGAAGCTTTCGACTCAAACACTTTTAGTAAAGACACATATCTTCAAAACCTCAGCAACGCGCTTGCCTAGTGTAAACTTTTGACGTTTTGGAAATTATCCTCTGAAAAGTATTTGTGAGCGTTTAAAATCGTTATTTTTTCGTATCAGTTAGAGGAGCAGCACTTTGCCGGCTCGAAAATAGAGACATTTCAAACAAGTTAAATGATGTACTATATAAGATGGATGGTTGTTCACTGAAAAAAAAAGTTATAGTTATTAAAGTCGCACACACAACTTTAACTAGACGATTTGATAGCGATCAATTTCGAGGTATTTGTCTTTTTGCATCAGATCGTATTTGCAAAATTTCTTGGCTCATGTTGCGGATTCTGAACTTGAAACGTCAACATGTAATTAAACTCTAAGGCACTTGATACGCTAATAACGATAAAGTTCAGCTTCAGTCTCTTACAAGAATGAGTATCATGTCTGCCGTGTCCCATTGTACCAGGGCTGTATTTACATATTGAGTCTGTTATGCAGTTTGCTTGCATTCAAGTTAGATAGCACATAATGCAAAAATGTGTAGGTATGTGTATAGGATGTATGTAGGTTCACTTGTGCAATGAAATCATAGCAAATGCAACAAATTTCTCCTGTTTTAGCATACGAGAACCATGCTCGAAATATATTAAAGATAAGCAAGACAGAAATACAAAGGTTAAAAGTCTAATGTACGTACTTAAATATTAACGTCTAAAAAAATATAGTGGACGTAGGTTGTCAACAAGGAAAATAATTATAGAGCCCATAATTGTAACTCGAATGTTGGTTTGTAGATAAAGAAAAAATAACGTTATTAAACATTTTGTAAAAAATTTTGTAATAAAAATTTCGTATAATTTATAACGCCAATTAGAGTTAAGTATTGTGATACCAAATAATTTATTTATTACCAAAAAATTGCAAGTCCTACATCATTGAGCAAAAATCTATACAGTAATTATTCTAAGTATATAACGCTATTCTAAAATTACTGCACTTATTTTTTTGTCATGTCCAATCAATTTAAGCATTTACAACCCCTTTTTATCCCTGTCAGCTATTAAATATCTACCCCTTTGCGATATTATTAGCAAATTAAAAAATAAATTACTTTTTACTAAATTAAATTCATTTATGGTTTGGGACCGCCAGTTCGTTTACTATTGTTGGAACAAATGGATGCGGGTGCTCACGGGTAGGAATTCTAGAATAAAGATAAAATAACAAGTTGTTAATTATCGCAATAACTATTTACAAAAGTATACACTAACTAGTACGCTCATATTATGTGTTAATTAATAATTACCCTATTGATTCCATGATTGCCTTTATTTTAGGTCCAACAATAGTATCATACACATTATTGCACCAAAAGTCTTCCGATTTATACTCAAAAATCAAGTGTATCCTTTCGTATTTATTTGCCACTGGCAGGTTGATAAAGATTTGATCTAATACGTGACATTATGGCCAACGCCGATTCACCACCAGACAAATACGAAAACTTGGACCGTATTGATAATGATCCTGATAAGGTCCAGATGCAGAGATAATTTGGAGCGATATTAGAAACTTTTTAAAAAGTTGGATGTGGACAGTTCTGCTGACAGCGCGGCATAGCAACCTTCAGTTTTGAAAAGGAAAGTAAAATTATACTAAGCTCTTACCTAAAGGAAAATTTACCTAAACCAAAAAATAGTTATAATATATTCAACTGCAGGTATGTGGTTACGAGTGATGTGATGTCAATCTATGGTATTTAACCTCTCACCTCTTCTGTTGTCTTACAATTTAGTGAGTCAAAACAGTCTCGACATGAATTAATTACGAAATAAAATTAGAGAACGACATAAACCTTCACGCTGACATGCTTCAATACGAAAAGCCGAAGTAAGCGAATCTGAAAAAGGGTCCGAAGAACCTACCATACTTAACTTACACCTTTCACATCGAACCAGTATCCATTCCGGCAACTCTCAGGGGAAAGAATAATGTAAGTAATCAAAAATTTTGCTATATAGAGAATTTTATGTTTTGCGGACAGTATACAAGGACGTTTCGTAACAGAAGTTGTGTACATTTATTGGTATAGAATATTGGTCTTCAAATAACAGTTTGGTGAGGTTTGTGTTAATGTTAATTGCCAGAAGCCATAACCACTTGATGCTAATGATAAACAGTTAGCGCTATATGTAAAAAATTATATTCCCTTCCATGCAAAATAGCCATTTCGAAATTGTTTTTAAAGATCACTAACAACACAATCAAGTAAACTTCAACTTTTGCAATTCACTTGTTTATCACTCTCAAGCCCATTATTCCGCATTTAATACTCCAATCATTCACTAATTACATTATTTGATACCCTATACCGTTGAACCTACTGAATTGCCGGTGAAAACTGACTCGCGCTTTATACATTTACGCAAGACATATTCTTCTCTGAGACACAAAACTTGAGATTGACGTATGTAGTTCTGCCATTCTACATAACGCTGTCACCGTAACAATATGCAATTAATTCAATTACCACGTATATGAATTTATACCTTCTCTCGAAAACTATATAAGTTATTTCAAGGAAAGTTGAACAGTATCCAAAATAGTAGTAGGCAGAAATGTTTTCCTTTGATTTATGTCTCTCCCGAGGTAAAAAAAAGACACCATAAAAGAGTTTTCCCAATGATATAAACTGATTATTACCAATCCTCCTTATTAGCCAAAAACTCGGCTTGTCGGAAAAAAATTGCTTTCAACAGATCCACACAATGTTGAAATTACCGCCTCATGGCTACACAACGCGTCCTGGACGTCGTAGCACAGAGAACATTCCTAGTTAACTGGATAAAAACGTGTTATGTGTAATCCCGAAATGCGTTTATACAAAAGAATACACACTGCCGCCCCACGTCGTATGTATACTCCAATAACGCTTAACAAAATTAGCATGTAACTGTAGACAGTATTTTTTTTTACTGTATTTGGTACATCGCTGATTACCGTATATCAAGAGATCAAATCTATAAAATATTGGTTGCTGTTAAGTAAGAATTTCGTAAACAATACAATATTTTGAGTATATACATAATGATTAATAACAAAATTACAGTAAATTGAAGGAAAATATGACATTAAAGTCGTTGTTTATATGGAGGAGGCAGCTACATCTTTATTTTGTATGAGCTTATGGAGGCATTACTACATCTGATGTGTGCGGAATCAATTCCAGAAATATGCGGAGTTTTTTGCCAATAATTGTCAAATAAGCAATTACGTGTGTGTTAATGTAAAAATAGCTGGTTTAGACTCTTAATCTGCTAGCAGGCGATACTTTAACACGAAGAACAGTTTACAGATATGAATAAGCTTTAGTAAAATCTGCATATTAATTTCAAACATTACGCAGACTGTATTTAAGGAGTACAAGTTTAATAGTGTGGTACTGCATTTTATTCAAAGGTAGTACTAGTCATTTATGCATAAATCGATGCAATTATTTGTCGAAAGAAGTATTCTGAAGATCCGACTCAACGTTCTGTAACCTAAAAATTTGAATTTATGGTGTTATTATCTTGACAAGCTGTATCCGTGTTGACTCTCTGGGTAATACCTTCTGGGATTTGGGTGTTTTACTTGTAAAAAATAAAAGATGTTAATAAGCTTATTATAATAGAAACAAAAAAAATACAAGTACGAAAACTCACCGACGCAAATGACTGCCAGTCTGCTCCGTGATATTCATAAACCTAAGTTGTTGTCTCGAAACGCAAAAAAAAAAAACAAAAACAAACATTAGTGTTAAATTATAATCGGCTTCTCCCAACTAGAAAAACTTTACAATTTTGCTGAATCTGGAAGCGTACAAGTGATCGCAATCCCCATACATCGCAGATCCTTATAAAGCAAATGCAAGTGGAGTGGACCAAGTCCAGTGATCGCAATCCCAGCCTTGAACTTGAGTAATCTCAATCCCCAAGTTACACCACTGATCTGAAACGTACGAGTGATCGCAATCCCCATACATAACAGATTCTTAAGCTATAAAAGCTCTATCCACTATAAGCAATGCTTGTTATACTTGATGGTCGCAAGCACCAAGTTATTCTGGAGAGGTATGAGTGATCGCAATCCCCATACGTCGCAGATGTTTGTGAAGGCAAATGCGTGTGGAGTGGTTTAGGTCCAGTGATCGCAATCATGGCCTCTGAACTTGAATGATTGCAATCTCCAAGTTACCACCACTGATCTGTAACGCATGAGTAATCGCAATCCCCACACATCGCAGATTCTTAAGCCGAAAGGCTCTATCCACTTATACGCAATGCCTGGTATAACTATATAAACAACTTGTTCGCCTACTTGCCTGTTGCCTTAATGCGCTCCCATCAAAGTATGTTTGATTCGAAAACGAATGGTTATCTTAAAACAGGCAACCGGAAAGCCGCCTGCTGAGAAATGTTCCTACCGGAAACAGCAAATAGTAAGTTACAATGTATTTAGAAGTTTAGATAGTCTCTTTGGTAATTAACAAAACGCTGTTATAGATATTAGCGTCTCGGTGCAAAGTAGGAAGAAAATAATTACAAAATCAATCTATTTCAAACTATGAAGCACTTTTACTTCCCTTGTCCGATAGTAGGAGAGAGTTGTTTAGTTCTCTTATGTATGCCAGAAGCGTTAGCTGTCGATTTAATAGTGTACAAATATCTTTTTGCACATTTGTAATATGGAGTGGAGTAACGGCAAAAATCGTTCGCTGTACTTACGCCTTGAAGAAGATTGTTGTAAGCGATGCGCGCAATAAGGAAAGCGTTGGGTGTATATGTATAGGTCGGGAGTCATATAAAACTGTCGTATGCGTATGTAATACGGATTGTTCTTCGTTCGATGGCTTTGGTCGCGTAATGTTCTGGAGCGGTAACAGAGAACTGTTCGGAGAGAAGCGCGCGTAACTATATTCGATTGCGCGCAAAGTTATCTACGCAGTAAAGGGTGTGAGTCTGTGACACACATTACATAATATTGCAATTGTTCTGTATAAAAATTTTCTCACTGGTTAACAGTCGGGAGATAGTGACGATGGTAACGTAATATGACATGTAATCTGTTACGTCACGGTCACAGACAAGTTAACAGTCAAGATATCATGCTCTAATACTTTAGTTATGCCAATAACGAAAATTGTTCGGCCCGGTCACTATAATGAAATATTTATATTTTATTTATTTGTATTGTCGTTGTAAATAACCTATTAATTGGTAAAATAGTTGACCATAAAACGTTAGTAAACCACTAAATTGCAACATAAAAAATTTTAGTTAAAGTTATGTTGAGACGTTCTGGCATATTTAAATAATGTTTTTGCAAGACAATTTGTTTCAATAAATTCAAATACAAGTAAAAATTATAATGGTACACTAGCTAATATTGAATAGCCAAAGCGAGATTCGGGACTAAGTTGTAAATTGCGTAAAGTTATATGCTAAAAAAAAAACATTTATTTTTGGAGAACTTACTACAGTTTTTGCTAATAATAACAACAATAATTTCATAATAGAGTAATTAATGAAATCGTTGTTTGGTAATAACATAATTTTTTACCGACTACATCATTGATATAACGTTGCGTAAAACCATTAAAGGTATCTACTAAGTATTTCAAATGTTTAATCTAAGCTTAATAAAAAACGTTTCAAAACTATTTTAAATCCAATGGTATGTAACGTTTAAATTTGTAGCTAAAAATTAATCTTCGAGTAAACGCAAATAACGCTTTGGCGCAGTAAAGTATTTATATTCGACTACAACGCATAAGTATAAGAATAATAATGATGTTTTTAGAAAACGCCTTATTTTCTGGTAAAGCAAGCATGAAAGTATCTACAGTCTAAGTTTTGAGGTCATAGCCCACGTCCTTGAAAAGCCTTAAGATTTTGAAGTTTATACGTCTTTTACTATTTGCAAAATGATCGGGCGATGATCGACGAAAAAAAGCCTCATATACGGACTTATGGTACCCCCCAATCAGCATTTTTTGTGTGCGTATTACCAAGTGTGATTGGCTGTAATTTAATGACGGTCACATTCTTGCGAGAGTCGTTGCGAATTGCAGCAACAAACATGGCGTCAATACAGTCAGATAAGGATTGGCTAAGAAAGAATATTGATGATGGAAGCATTCGGTTTTATTCTTTCGATGACTTTATTGACGTAGTATACATCGGTAGCGGAGGATTTGGGGCGGTTTTCAAAGCCAAAGTGAAGTCACTTGGTAGAACGGTGGCTTACAAGATTTTGCATTCGCAGAATGAAGATGAGATGGAAGACTTTGTCAAAGAGGTTAGTAACGTAGACACTGACCTTATATTTGTGAATTTATTGCTTTACTTACTGCCACCGAAACGATACTTTTAGCTTAAGATTCATCGAAGCGTTGATGATCATTCCAACATAATTCGATTCCTTGGAGTTAGTAAAGGTAACGTTGAGTTATTGTTACGGAGTACACTTAATATACAGTATATGGCATTGACTGGAGACTTGATAACAGATACAGTCAACAGATATGTAATGGTCTTCAAGTACGCCGACAGTGGTTCATTACGATCTTACTTATCTAACCCGCCTGTCGAATTGGACTGGCCTACGAGATGCAAACTTGGTATCGATGTTGCTAACGGCCTGAGGTATCTTCACGAGCGCCGTATTATACATAAAGATTTGGTAAGTATAGATGTGCAGAAACAATATTATTTGATCAGAACTAACTATCGACAGCTCATTGTTATTAGTCTTCATCTAATATATTGATTCACGCTGGTGTGGCGAAGATAACAGACTTTGGTTCGTCTGATCTGGTCTTGCAACAAAAAACCAATTCAAACATTAAAGGAACTCTTCCATACGTTGACCCCAGATGTTTGTTAGACCCTTCTATTAAACGTGATGAAAAGTCGGATATATTTAGTTTTGGAGTGGTATTGTGGGAAATTTCAGGTGGTAAGAGTCCATGTAATGGACTTAACTCCTATACTGACATTATAAATTACAGGCTAAATGGTAGGCGGGATGCTCCAGTTTTGGGAACACCTGAAGAATATGTTGCCTTATATTCAGAATGTTGGGATGATGCTCATGAGAAAAGACCATCTAGTGAGCAGATTTTTTATAGATTGAGTATTATGAGTCAACCAGCAATACTTCCAAATCATGAATTTTCTGTCCAGTTGTCAAGTATATATCAAGAAGGATTATTGAAAGGAAAAACGCAACATCAGATTGCTAATTCGATTAAAGACTGGTTAGCACATAATGGATGGTATCAACAGAGCTATTACTATCCTCCTGTTAAGAGGCTCATGGATCATGTTGATTATTGGGTACTTGCTTTTTTTTATGAACATGGAATAACAATTGGACAGGATCTTAATCAAGCAGTCTACTTGTATAAATTGTCATCAGAAAAAAATAATGCTTTTGCACAAAACCATCTTGGTTATTACTATCAACATGGAATTGGAGTAGAGAAGGATGCAAAGAAAGCAGTTGAATTATATGAAAAAGCAGTTGAACAAGGGACTGCTATTGCACAATATAATCTTGCTTATTGTTATCAAAATGGAATTGGAGTAGAGAAGGATGATAAAAAGGCAATTGAATTATATGAGAAAGCAATTGAACAAGGAAGTGTTGTTGCACAGAATAATCTTGGTCATTGCTATCAACATGGAATTGGAGTAGAGAAAGATGCAAAGAAGGCAGTTGAATTATATAAACAAGCAGTTGAACAAGGAAATGATTATGCACAAAATAATCTTGGTCATTGCTATCAATATGGAATTGGAGTAGAGAAAGATGCAAAGAAGGCAGTTGAATTATATGAAAAAGCAGCTGAACAGGGGCATGCTAGTGCACAAAATAGTCTTGGTTATTGCTATCAACATGGCATTGGAGTGGAGGAAGATGTGAAGAAGGCAGTTGAATTATATGAAAAAGCAGCTGAACAAGGGCATGCTTATGCACAAAATAGTCTTGGTCATTGCTATCTAAATGGAATTGGAGTAGAGAAAGATGTTAAGAAGACAGTTGAATTATATGAAAAAGCAGTTGAACAAGGTGATGCTTTTGCACAAAATAATCTTGGTAATTGCTACCGAAATGGAATTGGAGTAGAGAAAGATGCAAAGAAGGCAGTTGAATTATATGAACAAGCAATTGAACAAGGAAATGCTACTGCACAAAATAGTCTTGCTTATTGCTATCGACATGGAATTGGAGTAGAGAAAGATGCAAAGAAGGCAGTTGAATTATATAAAAAAGCAGTTGAACAAGGAAATGCTGCTGCACGAAATAATCTTGGCTATTACTACCAATATGGAATTGGAGTGGAGAAAGATGCAAAGAAGGCAGTTGAATTATATGAAAAAGCAGTTGCCCAAGGAAATGTTGATGCACAAAATAATTTTGGTTACTGTTATCAATATGGAATTGGAGTAGAGAAAGACACTAAGAAGGCAGTTGAATTCTATGAAAAAGCAATTGAACAAGGGCATGCTGGTGCACAATATAATCTTGCTTATTGTTATCGAAATGGAATGGGAGTAGAGAAGGATGTTAAAAAGGCAGTTGAATTATATGAAAAAGCAGCTGAACAAGGGAATGCTACTGCACAAAATAGTCTTGCTTATTGCTATCGACATGGAATTGGAGTAGAGAAAGATGCAAAGAAGGCAGTTGAATTATATAAAAAAGCAGTTGAACAAGGAAATGCTGCTGCACGAAATAATCTTGGCTATTGCTACCAATATGGAATTGGAGTGGAGAAAGATGCAAAGAAGGCAGTTGAATTATATGAAGAAGCAGTTGAACAAGGGAATGCTGCTGCACAAAAT
Organism: Paraglomus occultum; assembly: GCA_910592205.1. NCBI lineage: Eukaryota > Fungi > Glomeromycota > Glomeromycetes > Paraglomerales > Paraglomeraceae > Paraglomus > Paraglomus occultum. The sequence continues at coordinate 1,328 of CAJVPJ010000823.1, read as the reverse complement.
AATCTTGCTCATTGTTATCAAAAAAGCAGTTGAACAAGGTGTTGTTGAAGCAAGAACAATTTTGAAACTGTAACTAGAGTGAGAAGTAGTTAGGAAGCTTTGCCTCCCTTTTGTCTTTATGGTTATATATTAATGTTAGTAATAAATTGAGAGATAATTTTGTCAAGTAATGACGTGACGTGTATTATTTATGTGTATATTGGAGAAATTGCCATCAGTTATATGAACGTATGCTATCCTTTGCTTTATAATGCAAGCTGCTTTGTATGTAAATTGCACATTTGGTACAGTAAATTTTATTTGTATATATAAATATTGCAACCTGTGAATCATATATCACTGAAAGTGAGTCAGCTTATTAATTCGAGGTTACGAAGTATTATAGTCGTCCGTCTATTTCAAAAATGGCCTTGAGACAGTAAATAGATTAAAGTGCTATGGAGGTGAGAAGGTATTTTCTTGATAGTCTTAATCGTAGAGGTATTGAGGTAATGGTTATATGAAGGAGATATGAGTTGAGACGTGATGCTGCAGCTGTTTGTTGGAATAGTATCACAATTATCAGTAATGCGCAATAAATATTCCCATCGACTTTCTGTCATTGACAATGTGACAAACAGAGTCGGAAGCCCATACTCAGCTACCATCGCATTTGCATGAAGCTCTTTCTGATGAAAATAAGTATCACCGTGCGAACAAAGCTTGAAAATGGGTCGATTATTTCTTCATTAATAATTGTCGAAGCTGATGCTTGCAGTCGGCTGATGCTTGCATTCCACGTGATTCGTATTATCACGTAATATAAAATCATGGGGGTGGTAATCAATATTGTCATCATGTAATGCTACCATCGCACAATGTATATTTGTGTAATAACAGTATTTTATTATTTGATTATAGTATATAACATGTACATAGTTTAAAAGTATTATTAAAGTATATCGTACAGTATAACAGTATCAGAAGTAATATTCGCAGAAATGGCAACATATGAGAGATTTGGAAAGAAATGGTCAGTATAAACGAGCGTAGCGTATATTAACAACTTCACAGATCGTAAACACTTCATTAAGTTAAACACCTATAATTCCAACGGGTTAAGTTACGAGGTAAAAGTCCCGAACCTGCAATATAAAAGCGTATACATATAGTTGCAAATATGTTCTTTAAGTTAAATACTAGCGTCAGATGAACAATCCCGTGCAAAACGCATACATAAATACTTACATCCTACCAACGCACGCAAGATACAATCTTAAGAACGTATGTAGGAATTTTGAACCGGGAAACGTTCGATACGAGAGTACATATGTAAGCCGCAACTAATT
>CAJVPJ010000822.1:0-16121 GCA_910592205.1 Paraglomus occultum | reverse complement strand
CGTGTTAGAAATTGTTTTTAACGTTCCCAAGAATGAGATGATGTTTTGCTTCTGTCACCGACTATTTGGTATAATTCAATTGACTTGGTTCAAACAAGTTGTTGTCCGGTTCAACGAGCCAAATTTAAACTCTAAAACTTGCAATATTTTCAATTGGCAGAAGTGGCTGCATAAATGTTTGATTTCCCGTTTTGGATTTGCCTTCCCGAAAAAGTCGGAATGTGGGGGCATTAAATGATTTTCTGACCCTGCTCTCCTGAATCACTCAAAGTAACAAAAAATTAGTGCCTGGACATCTTTTTAAACTCAATAGTTCGCACCTGTCTCTCGTTTACCACACGTCGATCTAATAAAAACGATAGCAACTATGGCGACCAAAGTACAGAAGATTATGGTGCAGCCCATAGTACGTACAATAGTTACTAGGAAACGACATTGCTATAGTGAATCCGCCAAACAATTAAAGCTTTTTTTCTTTCATTTCGTTCTGTAGAACTTGATCTTCAAGTACCTGCAAAATGTAAGTTTCGAGGGAATTGACCGACGCGTAAACGTACATAGTTTCGCAATTTATTTAATTGGTTTGTGTTTTTATTCGACAGAAAACACGAGTACAGATCTGGTTATTCGAGCAAGTAGATCTTAGAATCGAAGGGCAAATAATCGTAAGTTCGTGGTCTCTGTCCCTTGTCGTTAGCAAATACCGAGAGATGTTGGATTGTACCATTAATATGAATTTAAAATTTCTAGGGCTTTGACGAATTCATGAATTTGGTGCTTGATAACGCGGAGGAAGTCAACAGCAAGAAGAGCACGCGGAAGGGTTTAGGTTCCAAATATACAAATATATATAATAACGAATGCCATCGTCTTTCCCTTGTTGTCAATAACATGCTCATTATTACGCTTTAATAGGTCGAATATTGTTGAAAGGGGACAACATCACACTCATCCAAGCGGTGGAAAAGGTTCAATAAACGTTTTGACGAATTTTAGAAGATATGCGAGTTAATATCTTGGTCATTTTCGCTTCGCGATTGAAGCATATCTTCTTGTGTGAAAAAGAACGATTCGGTCAGAACACATAAGTTTTTGATCTCATCACTCGTTTCTAACGACATTCTTCATGATGTTTTGTTTCATAATTATATGCGGTCAACTTGACATTGGTCGGATATGCCCACACCACACAATTCATAAAACACGATCGCTGGTCTCACTAAAAGTTCAGAAATCTTCGAGTATTTGAATCCTTTACCCGAACTCTCGGAACAAGCGACAGTCAATTAGAATTTAGTTGCGAGTGTTTCAGGTTTTATTTTATTACATCGCAATATATTGCTATTTCACTCACAAGAAGGCACTCGTATGATTGGATTTAATAGTTCAAGTATTATTGAACAGAATACATCACACTCATCCAAGCCGCGGAGAAAATTGAATAAATATTACTGTGTAGATACGATACTCTATCTCTTCGTAGATACTGATCCAATCTCCACGAATTCGAATCAGCTTTCTTGGCACCCTAGCCATTCATTATTTACGGTACCATAATTGAGTAGTCTACGAAAAGATTAATCATTATCACGTAAGCATTGGCGAAAGGAAGCTTGCAGCAAAGTACATCCAAACGGCAGAATAAATATGCTCATTATTCGTTGACTACACAATCTGGACATTGACTTATTGTAGTTGTGCAGTTTTCCGGCAGAATTGCCAAAATTCCATGAACCAACGTATCTTGATCAACCGAAAAGCTGCGCAATCCTCTGCTCATAACATCCAGAATGGAGTAGAAAATGTAATATAGTTATTGGCTACATACCCTTGACCGCCTCATTTTCTTCTGCAGTTGAAGCACTCCATAGAGCAACGCTTCTGCTGTGGGAGGACATCCGGGAACGTAGATGTCGACGGGGACGATTCGATCACAACTAATTATTAACCGAAACCATCAGTATTTGCCCATATTGCTTGAAATTGGTCCGACTTTGACTCACCCTCTCACCACACTGTATGAGTAGTGATAATATCCACCACCATTAGCACAAGAACCCATAGAAATCACCCAACGAGGTTCTGGCATCTTCGAATTCCATATTCAATAATTAATGAACTATTGTCATTAGAGACATTAAACATCCTCTCCACCATACCTGATCATAAACTTTCCTCAAAGGAGGTGCCATCTTGTTTGTAAGAGTGCCTGCAACAATCATAACATCTGACTGTCGTGGCGATGCTCTGAATACTACACCAAGACGATCCTGATCGTATCTTGATGCAGCCATGTGCATCATTTCAACTTCATGTGAATAGAGGGATAGGGTGTCAGACAGACGGATATAAGCACGTTCTTAGAGTCAGTTAGTTGTAAGTCAACATTACCAGCACAGCAGGCCAATCCAAAAGTCTAAGGGTAAATTGTAGATACGAGTTAATGGAAATAGGAAAGGCAATTTAAACAATAACTGTCGTCTCAATACTTGCCATCGGCCAAATGGAACTTTGGCGACTCCAATTAACGACTTGATCCACGGTTGCAAGTACATATTCTGGATACACACACACATTAACAAATCACGATCTTGACGTCTTCCCTGCAGAAAGCGTCAAACAAAACACCCACCGGCTGTATTAGCAGGCTTAGCAAGCGCAAAGTCCTCTTGGACGAGTGTCTTCCCAGACACAGATTTACTTGTCGATGGCGTTATATCCGTGGACGTCGTAAGCGAAGCCTTTATAATGGTACGCGCTGGTGCTGATTAGACAATGGACTGATAAGTAGGGTTGTGACAAATCTTCACGACCAAATATAATGCATGAATGGGTTCTCGTACCAGCTGTGAGAGAGCGAATATTCTTTAGGGTAGCAAGCATAGCTGTGGTCGAAAATTTGGGTGACGAAAATTTCAGTCTAATCTCAGCCACGATCTGCATTTATTTACAGTCAGAATCTCTCCCGTGAAAATTACTTGACTATGTATACAATAAAGTTAAATCTTTTTGAGATTTAGCATCTCGAACATTACCATAACAGCATAAACAAATGGATTTATCACAATATGCTTTTGTTCAAATTTCTCACATTGTTTGCATTATTGACTGCCGAGGGACCCATTCTGGGATTTAACCCGTTCTGAGAATGGGTCAACCCGTTTCAATATTGTCACTTTTTTTTCGATGTTATCACATAACATATGTAGTTTATTGGGTCAAGAGATTATTCTAACGTGACGGGTCACAACATCAATATTAAATATTAATATTTTCCGAGCCAAATTGAAATCGGTGTGACAGATCTACAATAATAAACCCGCCCAATTCTCTCAGCAGGCTGCCCTGTAAAAATTATGCTGTCATTCTACTTCCCTACGAAGCGAGTATTCATCGCGTTTGCTTTAATTTCCCTTATACTTATTGCACTTATCGCTACCTATAACTACAAACCGGTTATAAGTCCTCACGAAGACTATAATGCTCTCGGAAATTATGTCCAAATATCTTTTCTTCAACCTGAGTACTATAATAAACGACTGATATTTATAGGAGACGTACATGGAATGCTGCATGAGTTGGAGGAATTGCTCAATAAGCTAAAATATAATAAGGAAAACGATCACTTGATATTTGTTGGTGATCTAGTAGCAAAGGGACCTCATTCACTGGAAGTTGTGAGATATGTTTATGATCTCGGTGCCAGTTGTGTGAGAGGTAATCACGACGACAAGGTTTTGAAATGGAAACATTATCTGAGGCTTCTTGAAGAAGATGGACTTGATCTGAGTGAACATATTCAAAGGGGATGGCTGCCTAAAGATATCGTGGCCGGCAGTGAGCATGAAAAGTTGGCAAGGTAATTATAACAGTCGTGTTGAGAATGCGCATATTGAAAGTGACGATGTTTGAATTGCAGCTAACTTGCTATTTCGCTATTTTTGTAGAAATTTGGACGAGAGTGCTTATCATTATCTGCAGCAATGTCCTTTGATCCTCGAGATCGAAGAGCTAGGAATTTATGTTGTGCATGCAGGCTTGTTACCACATATACCCCCCGATCAACAGAAACCATTCGACGTCATGAATATGGTCAGTATTACTATTGCACTGTTGTTATGAATCGTGCAAATGCTTGACTTATTCATGGTATCTTTTAATTCTTCAATTATAACAGCGCAACATACGAAATGATGGATCTGCGTCCAAATCCAGGAAGTACGGACAACCGTGGTTTAAAATATGGAATGATGTCCAGGCAAATTCGACAAGTCCAAAGACTGTCGTCTATGGACATGATGCAGGGAGAGGATTGACGCTGAGACAGTATTCCTTTGGAATTGACTCTGCCTGCGCCAAAGACGGTCAACTGACCGCTTTAATCTGGAATGAAGACAAGAAAATTATCTCTGTGCCGTGCACTAAAGACGCGAATACAGATATTTTTCGACATTAACAATAGTGTGAATACTAATTAATTTATACTTTTCCACAAATACACCTCTAATGCGACAGATAGTAAATACAATATGTTCAACTTATGTACTATTAAACATGTTACTATTAATCATATAGTTGGCTTTGATACTTTGCATGATTTTCTTTGGGCCAAGTAGCTGTATTTATAATAACGGGGAAATTGTCCGAATTCATAATTTGATTAAGTAATAATTCAATGCGAAGCCCTTCGTTGAAAGCCCGGCTAGCTCAATCGGTAGAGCGTGAGACTCTTAATCTCAAGGTTGTGGGTTCGACCCCCACGTTGGGCGATCGCTTTTTGAAAGCACTTGTAAGCACTTTTTCAGTATAGCCATGCATGAAGTCGCGTATTGGTTACCGTTTTCGGTGAACACGTAAAACAAACATTTTTATTAATGCCTGTAAATTACAATGTAATAACCATAATCGCAATCTTGCTTTTGGTGTTCACGCAATATAGCGATTGCGCGCGTGATCAACTCTCCCAAATATGTGACCAAAAAAAAAATCAAGATTCCGCATTTTTCGTATAATGCATAGACGTCAATTTCCTTTACGCAGATTTGGTACTCATCTGTCACATTCTCCAGACACAAAGAAATCTATTGCAACAGCATTAATATCAGCACAAGACAATGGAGACAAGTCCAATTTTGTCGGAGCTACACTGGATGAGATACGAGAAAGAATATCAGTCGTTGTACCAGGAATAAAATCGTTTGTTGGATTACAGATATACCAATTCATTTATCGAAAGGGTTCGGACAAAAATCTGTTACAGTATTCGACCGTTTATCTGACCTCTCTATGTGACCATGCATTGGCTCATTAATGTAGGAGTTCAGTCGTTTTATGAAATGACAAACCTCTCGCAAAGTTTACGTGAAAAACTTGACGAACATTTTTCTGTGGATTATGGCGTACGAAAGGTTAACTTTAATTTTATTAAGATCAATCATTTATCACATGTTGACAAAGCCAATACGTATACTACAACTGACATCCAGCCACTTTTTCAAACGTGCGTCCTTATCAACAGCAAGATCGCTTTTCAAAGGATGGAGCACGTAAAATGCTGATTGGTTTCCGTGAACCCAACGCAGTTTTTGAAACTGTTTTGATTCCAATGGGCGACAATCGTCATACACTCTGCGTCTCTTCCCAAATCGGTTGCAGCCTTAACTGCCGTTTTTGTCGTACTGGCACACAAAAACTTACACGTCATCTCCTAGCTGAAGAGATTGTCGGTCAATACATGATCAATGCTGCTGCTGTTGACGAATTTCCAATCGAAAATCTCAAGACTCGAGGAGTCTCCAATATTGTGTTTATGGGGCAAGGAGAACCACTGTACAACTATAAGAACGTCAGTAAGGCTGTGAAGATATTGACGGATCCTCAAGGGATCGGAATGCCGAAACATAAAATCACAATATCAACCGCAGGAGTTGTGCCGTTGATTAAACGTGCTGGAGAAGAGTTGGGAGTGTCCCTTGCCATATCTTTACATGCGGTAAATGATGATGTGAGAGACGTGATTGTTCCGTTGAACAAGACGTATCCTATCGGCATGCTGTTGGACACATGTAGAAAGTATTCGAGATCAATGAATAACCGAACTAGAAGGATCACATTCGAGTATGCGTCTTACTTGGGGGGAATTTTTGGTAGCTGAAAACGATAGACTAACTCGCTGTGCTTTGTCATTCGATACAGATATTGTTTGTTAAAAGGGGTTAACGACAGCCTGGCCGATGCACAAGAATTGGCACGTCTATTGAAAGACATTTCTGCACATGTAAACGTGATGTAAGTGCACGTGCTGTAATATGGTTAATCTGTAGTCATTCTAATTATCGGTCATTTTGTATACTAGTCCGTTCAACAAATGGCCTGGAAGTGAGTACGAAACGCCCGATAAGGAGACAATCGAACAATTTACCAATACCATTATAGAGAACGGAACCCACGCGACACTTCGAACGCCCCGCGGTTTAGGTAATGTGATTTCACCTTTATTTGTATTTATTTTTTTCTTCCTCACCTTTTTTTCCTACTCCTGTTCATTAGATATACTGGCCGCTTGTGGACAACTAAAGAGTACCCACATGAACAAAGCCAGTGCACCTCCTAATAGCTGACGATACATGTAGATGAATGCATATGTACATTTATTGAAAATGAAGAACGTTCTATTCTTTATCCTTTATAAATGAAAGTCAAAAATTATTACATCTCTTGCGTATTATTGAGATGACTGCTCATTCAAAATTCGATAATGTATACGTGCAAACTATCCAGACGTTACAACGTCTGTTCTAATCTAATTGTTTTAGAAATCCTGTACGGACCAAAATTGTGACATTTTAATTAAACAATAGAGAAATTATTAAAGAATGGATTGAAACGAGAAATACAAAAGTTGCATTCGTGCAGAGATACTGGTCATGCGTTTCTTGTGCAGTACGATGTCGCATCACTGCTCTGCCTCAGTCGTTCTAACACCTTTTCAAATCCTTGACGCCCCTTTTGTGCATTGTCATGGAATCGCTGGACGCAAAAAGATTCGATATAATTCGCAAAGCGCTCGAGAGATTCTCCGCACTTTATGCTTGCTTCTTGAGTAAAGCAAGTTCTAAATGAAATATGAACAAGACAAGTTGAACAGAATGAGTATGTGATTGGAATGTTGGCAGAATGCAATACAAATGAACCGAAATACCCGCTGACATTAGCCTCGAACACTTACCTTGATGAATCTTCGGGATCTTCCGAATACACAACGGTCTCAGCAACATTGACCAAATGCTTCAAATTCAAATTCCAGCTTGTCATCTTTAATACTTTATTCTTTGGGTCTATTTCGCTGATTTCCCTGGCATACGTGACTGATGCTGCACCACACAAGCGCCGTATAAACGAGGGGACATTCTGCTTACACGTTATTAATCTTTCTAACCGTAGAATACCTGTCTCCGGATCAACGTGTTGGTCGATTACGTCTATTGCTATTACGTGAGGGCAGTTCTCGTTTGGGTATTTGCGCCAATTTGCGGCGCTTACTTGTGTCCAGGGATAGCGGAATATGTGTGAAGTTGTGAAAATTTTCATTGTCTAGTATGCTGAATAAGACTGTGTCAAAAGCGCTGAAGTTTGTAAAATGCAAAAGATTGAGGAGCGCGCAAGTACAACGTCGTAGGAAGCAGGTGTTAATTCTAGTTTCGTTTTAATTTTTTTTCTCTGTAGTACAGATTTGAGAATATAAACCGAGACGGGATTGTTAGTTTGAGGATGCTCGATAGTGACTCATATTAAATTAACCTATGCAGTTACTTTCACTGTCCTAAGCAACCACTGAATAGTTTGCCACTCATTTCCATGCAGCCAGTAACAGTAATAGTAATAATAAAAGACACATCGGCTTACCTCCAATAGAAATTCGAATATTTACCAAAACTTTGTATTTGGAGAGCGGGCTCGACAGAGGAAGGAGTATGTGAAGACGTGGTTTATGGTATGGAGTCGCTCCAGGTGTAAATTTGACTGAGGCAGATCGACAAAACGAGGCGATAACGAGAGGGAGATAACGGAAAAAGAGATTGACAAGTGATATCGGCAAATTCATAGATTTTTTCATTCTTGTGTCACTATTGCATGCCTAATCAATTGTGGCGCGTTGAAACGAGGCCCCAATTGGATAAAGGTTGCTAAAGAAAGTAAAGTGAGGGCTCGTGGCATAATAAAGATCATTCTGCCAAAGTAGTGGTTATGTAATAAATAGTACTATTGGTTAAAAATTGTATGTACCAACCATATTAGGTTAGTTTATAACTTTGTGACACGTCTTTTTTTTGATAACATATGAAAACATGTATTATTAACTCGAATAAAAGAACTGAATCGTGAGGAAATCATCTGATCTCATGACGGGATCTTGCGAAACGCGAAATCCAAATAAATGGAGTTACAGTACATCAAGAAATATCAATATACGGACGTTATCGGCATAATTCAACAGATATTGACATGACGTTATTAAATGTAACGGTAAAGAGGCAGAAGCACCATTCCTCTTTACGCAGATGTTGAGACATTTACCAGCTACGGAATGACTGAAGTAATTACAACGTCAATTGACAATGGATAGTACTTTTTATTATTTTTTTTACGCAAGCCTCCCCAGAGTAGACTGCAAAGACAGACGACATTACGTTGTTATGATAGATCTACTTGTCACCAATTATCATCTCCAACGAGACGCACCACCATCAGACATCCCGATATTCATTCATAGAATTCATCGAATGGGTTTGCTGGATGAGAAAAAAGAAAAGTCCGACTGAGATTGTCACTCTCAAAAAAAAAGAGTAGCGAATTCATAATAAATGAAAAACAAACAAATAAATAACTAATCTCAAAATTCTTAAATTCGCTCTATTAACTACGACTGATTATATTGACTAATAGCAACTGTATCACCCCTAGTCAACAAAGAAGGATCACTTGGTCTTCTTTTAATATTGATACTTGAGTAGGAAGGCTCATCCTCATCCTTATCACCAAAACCTAAACCAGATAATTCTTCTCCCACTTCATCAACATCAGCAATATACCCACCATTGCCTCGTATCCTGGGTGATGCGGGTGCAGACAAAGGCTTGGGATACTTGACTTTGTACTGCTCAAAGTCTTCCACGTCTCCGCTGAACGCATGATATGATCTGTGGAGGGCCAATTTGCGGGCCCGAACATATTCCATACCCATCAGTTGCCAATCTAATAGATCAGATAATCGCTCTGTACGATTGCGCTGAATAATACGTTGTCGGCGAGATTTCTGACAAAACTGTAGCATATAATCTGCCAATTGTTGAACCGACTCCTCCACCGATTTCATTCTGCGATCGACTATGTATATACCATAATCTGTTGGGTTGGCTTCGATAACATCTTCCATAAAGCATCCGAACCCGGACAAATTAGTTGTGATTGATGGAACTCCCATCACTGTACACTCTGCAGGTGTATATCCCCACGGTTCATAGTAACTGGGGAACACACCCAAGTGACAGCCACGGACGAATTCTTCATAATCGAGACCAAAAAGCGGATTGTTTGAACTTAAAAATTCAGGATGGAAGATGACTTTTACTCGATCTGATGGGTTGTTGAATAATTGTGATGCGCGTATCTGCTTCAGTATTGAGTCGTTTGAGTCATCTGCCATGTTGTGTGTTGTGATTGGGGGAAGACCATCCCGTTTGAGGGCCATTACGCGACGTTTTAGGAGAACTTTATCTTCGTTTGTTAGCAATTCTGAGGGGTCAATAACAGCAGCTTTGATTTCACCGCTATAAATCACAGTTAAAGTTAGAATGTTATAAAAATTACAATACGCATTCGGCATTTGTTGCTGTTGTTGTCGTTGCTTGCATTACATACCCTGTGTATCGAGCCGCCTTTTCAAATATTCGTTGTCCAATCCGGTCTGTAATTTCTTTTACAGTGTCTTGTAATTGTTTAGTTACAGCTTGACCTTGAAGAGCTTCTACAGAATACGAATGTGTAGCAGCAGGCATGACAATAAATGCAACCACAGTCACTGGCGAGTTGCATGACTTTAACCGATGATTGAGCCCTGTTATAAAAAGGGAAATGTGTTCAGTCAACAGTAACGATCGAGTGTCTTCCGTTCTCTAAATCAGTAGTGTTCTGTCTCATGTATTTTGCAATGCTTACTTGCGAGTGACTCAATGAACATATCAACGCCTTTGTTTCTATATTCGTATCGACCAGCCGTAAAGAAATATAATGTGTTATCGAGATCAAAATCATAATGACCGTAGAAATGACCTTTGACAAAGTTGTGTATTCTCTCTTTGCTACGTGCATGAATATTCTGGAATTCGTGCATAGCAGAGAATTTGACTACGTTTAGGCCATTCGGTAATACACCATCTGGCAAGATACGGGATATTTGTAAGTATAAAAAACAAAAGCCTATAAAGCGCATATACACATATATTGCTAGAATCTTCTTACCCGGCTTGCGTTTTAACAAATGTTCCGCCTCATATGCTGTAATGTGACTAACAGTGGTGAAAACTTCCGCACAGTGCGCAGCAGCTCTTTCTATACAATAACGGTGATATATGCCACGTTTTCCCGCTTCTTCATCGACAGCAAAGTGTGCAATGTTGTTGTAAAAATCGGTAGATCCAGCGCATAAATAACGACCGAGCAACGTGGCATGAGTGGTGAAGATAGTAGTGCAATCGATGTGTCGTTTGCGAATCAATGGGATGGCAACCGACGACTGCCATTCGTGGAAATGAGCAATAACGGCTTTCGACTTTTCACGACTAGTAAACTGGATGTGTGACAAAAGAATACAAAGTATTAGCATGAGCATGATCAAATCTCGCTAGACTGCGTAAAGTCGTACTCGATTTATCAAGAGGCCGATAATTACCTCGCTCAAAAACCAAGAAACTATATATCCAAACAAAATAGCATCATTCGTTTCAAAGTCGTTGGGTGGCGAGGGAATATGAGCCACATTCCACAGATCACCCTTCCATTCATCAAGCTTTTCAAAACGCGACTGTGTATCAAATAAAATGACATTCGGTGCTCCTTCGATCAACCATCGTCCATACATGTATTTTACACCATATTGAGCCATTGTATCGAGCGTTTCCTTCAAATGAGGTAAAGTCGGCACCATGGGTTCAACCTCAGCGGCAGCATGTTTCATAACCAGAGGTCCAATCATACAATATCTATTTCCATACTCGTGGACTGTAACCGGCGCTTTCGACTTGATTACTGTGTGAATTCCACCAACTGCAGACAATCAAATAGACAGAATAAGATCAACATACTGTGCGACATGGAGGTCTCAATCATGTGTAATGATGATTATAGAACAGCAATTGTTCGAATTTGCCACTGTGTTCATTTTGCCGACGATAAGAAAAACACAACCGAATACTTGTGCTTTTGCAGGTATTTATGATGGTTGTTTTCTAGCTACTATGCTCATAAATAGTTGTTACAACGGGTAACAGCTTGCTTTCGTGAATCGTTCACGTACCTTTGTTAACCACTTCCCATGCTATTTCGAACAAAAGTGAGTGATGTACGTCGCGGCCCATTATGACAGAAAATGATAAGCAGAATTTGGTTGTTTTTAGTCAGTCAAGTATAATAAATCTATCTGTTCAATGTCACTGTCTTTGTTCTTAGCGTCAGCGTCAGCAAGTCTTTATTTTTTCAATAAAAAAATTTTTTGAAGCGAAGAGTGGGGGGGGTGGCAATGGGGAATCTCGGTTTGGGCTCTTTATATATGTTTATATTATCTATGATCAGTAGTAATGTGCGTTTTGTGGTGTGACTATCAAGAGACAATTTTGATAAGCAAGCCCAATGTTTGACATAAATAGTTAAGATGATGTTTCGGCACACCACACACGTTTGGCGCACTTACTGGAAGTTACTCAAAATTACGCCAATAACTATAATTTCATTGACTAGTAATTACTAAAGAATTTTCACATCAGCTGATGTCATGGGTATATATAGGTGACAAACTTTTGTTCTAAATACGGAATTGAGCAAAAATCATTCGATTCCTCGCAGGGGGTGGAAAAAAAAAGACACAAGAAACAGGAGTCAAGAAGATCAGTTGATATTGTCTGGCCATTTAATTTGTCCAATTACAAGCTTTGCCTTCATTCTTGCTGATGAAGTGGATTTGTATCGTGGATTTCACATGACAGTCGTTGATGAGGGGCACCTCACGGAAATGGGTATAGACTCCTGTTGGCAGCTCATGTTGCTTATAATTATAGTTCTGGTTGTGTTCAGAGATAGAACACTCGCTAGTGAGAGAGGAGAACCATCAACTTTACAATGACGAGGCCTTAATTGGATAACGATGGGGAACAAAGAAAAACCAGAAAGACAAGTAGCGTATAATAGACTTTCTATCACGTGGTTATCATTAATTGTCTCAGCCACAAACTGTTATCATGTCATCAAGAAATCAGATAATGCACGGTGGGACAGAATTGTTGTATTGATAATAGTTACGATAACAAATTTATTTACAAATGATTGTTAGTCTTATTTTTCAGTGTGCGAATAGTTTGAATCCGGTTTGGCATATGACACCAATTAGGTCATGAACGTGTCTATCAAGTTTGGTCTCGAAAAACAGAAAATATCATAATATGACGAATTAGGAACAAAACAAACATTGCGAACTTTGCATAATTGTATTCCTAAGTCGGGTTTGTCGGTCGTTTTCTTGGATATTTAAAATTTTGTCAAGTCGGGCGACATATATAATTGCGATAAGTCGATCTACATAATTTTGCGATATATAAAATTTTAATCCTCCACAAACACGTTATTATTTTCTCTATTCTGTTATTTTCGTTTAGCAAAATCCAATAAACAACCAACCGAATGGTTATTACATCGTACTCTTTAGAGATGTTGTCAACAATTGCCTTCAATGCTATCAGTCAGTTTTTGTTTAAATTCCCGAAAGTAAAAGCACCTTTAACTATTGGATGTCACAATTTTGTGCAACAAAACAACTACGAAGTACTGTATCATTATAATGTAAAAAGATTACTGTATCCTTCCGAAAAACAAAAATAAGCACCACCCAAAATTTATGCAAAAAATTTTTTGTTATATTTTTTATTCTAATGCTTCCTCTCTAATTTATCAAGCTGAATCACTATCTATATCTACAATTTCCCTTTTATTTTCATCAATTTCCTCCTTTTGTCCAAATATTTCAGCTTTTCAGCAGCAGAATACGATGAGCGTTGAATTTTTAGCATTGTGTAAAGAAAAATTGCAGTATGATCTAATGACTGTCTATTGCTTCAATCGTATGATTCAAAACGCTTCTAATGACATGTTCACTGCTTTAATATTATTAATATTAATCGTATGATTGACGATTCTAAATAAGTAAAGATCTGTTATTAATTATCGTATGAGCTGTGATCGGCCAGTTAAAATTGAAGGAATATGTGTTTACATTATACAGTCATCACGTGATTAAGACTTATCGAGATGCATTCAACTGAGACTTGTTTGGAGCTGTTGGTCTTATCGAGAATTTACATAGTGAAAAGAACGTAGAAAAGATTTTGGCCGACTTATCGAGACTGACTGTGTATTTAGATTCTTCAATGTCTCCTATGTGTTAGTCCAACATCGAATATAGTCGCTTTGGATTATATTCAATAAATCAGAATCTAGTTAAAAAAGTGCATTTTATCTAAGACATCTCGACAGTTTGCCTCATGTATTCGTTATCTTCTTCAATTTGTGGGATTATAATAATGTGCAGTCCCAAAGTTTCATCCCGTGGTTAAATTTAGGTTGTGATTGGCTGAGAATCACAGAGTCGCCATCAACACATATTTTATTATTGTAAATCATGCTTTATTCGCAGGTCGGAATTTAATCAGCTTTTAATTGACTCACGTGTCGATGACTACGTAAAATAATTATGTTAACATACCATGATCTATTGCGTTGATTGGTTCGTAAGATTCAATGTCTACACAACAGTGGTTAGAAAGTCTGCGGAACTGCCCAATTTGTGACCATAAGGAATTTTGTTTCGTCAGAAGTCAGTGAGTTGTTTTCCGTGATTTTTAAAAATTATAATGCACAAGTTTTTTAATGCTAATAACCGTATTAGTATTGCTGTTCTAGCATAATAACAGTTATAATTTTTCATAAAGTGTCTGTAGTTTGAGTATAATATTTGGCGCGTGTGAAAAGTTAGTTTGCTCAAGCTCGGACATAATAATGCACTGTTTGAACAAAGTTATAGAATCTCGTTTATCTTGTAAACCACACTTTGTGTTCGCCAACGTCGACAATATTCCACTATTATATAAAACCCTACTTTGTCTAGGTTTGTTGGAAGTTGTTGTTAGTTGGACCAGTTGGGAGATTGCTCGTTAGCATTAAGTTTAGTTCAGCAAGCTGGGACAACGACCCGAACGCATAATTTCCACGTATTCTTCAGATAATAGCGCATGCCATAAATATCAACTATCCAACGTTATTTCTATCTAAAAAAACTCATTTTTGAACGAGAATTTCAGTATTTTGCCGCGCTAATTCTGTCCTGAATTTTCTTTGAAGAAAACACGAATTGAAAAACTATTACTGTAAATATAGAAGGGTGATTTCCAATGAAAACTCTCCAATAATATAAATAACATTAACTAAAGAATATATCCTGTAGCTAAAAACTTTTCACGCTATGCCACTCAGTTGCTGAGCGTATTATAGTTTAAGCACAAAATATGTGTACAGTCTTTATCCAATTGGAACTGAGACACAACGGCATTCAGTCAAGTACGTTTTTTGATTGGGGTAACATTATCTAACAATGTGTTTATACGGTTTTTTTATTGGGACACAGCGATATCAATGTGCAATTAATTGTAATTTTTTATTATTATTGTAAGACGTAATTATCAAACATGGTAAGCCTTAAAACGCTTACTCTCATTCGTGTACTACGTATTCTATGTCAATATTTCGAAGCGTGAACTGTGATCGAGCATCCGTTATAGTAGTACAATTCTTAAAACAAGTTTTTATGGTTACTCTTTGAATCGCCCTTCGACGCAAAGACAGAAGTAAAAGTCAAAAACAAAATTATTGAATAAAATAAAAAAATGGAGAGCAAAATGTTAAACCAATTAGAAGAAGAAAACACATTATTGAAAAGGCAATGAAATGGTTAAGTTGCTTAAAGTGAGGTTAAAGCAACTAAAAGTGACTTTGCTTAAAAACAGCTGTTTATTATCGAGATACAAAGTAATATAACCTGCATCAGAAGTTAAAAATAATAAAAGCCATCATTTATAACATTTACTGCATCAAGTTTTATGCGTGTGTCTTGTTGCTTTATTTAGCGTATTTTTACGTTTGGCCAAAATACTAGCAAAAAATCAACAACAAATAAATAAAGCCTGAATGAGGGTAACTTCCAACCTATAGCCTCCATTGCTTAAGGTGTGGACTACAAGAGTATCTAATCTTTTTAATGCTGCAACAAAACCTGACAAGAATAAACATTTGACCAATGAGCTAATGTGGCTAAAATTTTGCCAAGTAACTGGTTTTTAGCTTTAATTTAATATCAGTGGCATAGTTGTGGTCATAAATTTATTGATAAACTTTACTGCATTTATAAATCTGTGTATGGTGTCAAAACGAAATAAATGTCTTACTGGCAGTTATTATTATAACAGTATATATTTAATATAGGCTTATCTCTGTATGTTAAATATTAATATAAAACTAATTTACATCAAATTTACCATGAAACCAAACATTAGAAGCATTCTAAAAAAAGTTCAGGGAGAAAAAATTGCGCGTTATGTCTTAAAAATAAATGACACCAAAATTTCTACAGTCAAACCGATACTTTTGTTCCGCCAAAAATTTATCGGTGAAGCGGGGTATCGGTAGATCGGGAGTTTTTCTCTTCTACTGATATGATCTTGTAATTAGATTGGTTAACTTCGCCAATCCTTGAAATTTAATTGGACTGATTTCTTGTGTTGCCCCCGCTTTAGACGACCCCC
>CAJVPJ010000821.1:0-16123 GCA_910592205.1 Paraglomus occultum | reverse complement strand
CAATAATGCTGAACTTTCACTTTATTGGATAATGGAATGTTATACAAATTGTTGCACAAACTGGACGTCCGAAATTTCATTTTTTTCTTAAGAAACTTAAGAAAAACTTAAGAAAACCGTTGCTTTTCAAATGCCTAAAACTCAAAATTTTTTTAGTTGATTAAAAATTTTAAACCGTAACTTTTATTCTACTTCATCTACTCTATCATTCTTACGGATTAGTTTTTCTCCAAACCCTCTAATATAAAAGCCTTAGAGTTTGAAAGTTGGGTATTTTATTTCGGTCTTTAGGTGTCCTGCACCATACCTGCGGTTGAATATCTCATGACTATTTTTTGGTTAGGTCATTCTCCTGTAGATAAAAGCTTAGCATAGTATTTACTTTCTTTTCAAAACTGGTAAGGGTGTTATGCCATTATACTTTCCACATGCTGTCACTTTTTTAAACAAGTTTCTAATATCGCTCTGCATCTGGACAGTATCAGAATCATTATCAATACCATCCAAGTTTTTCGTATGTCTGGTATTGAATCGGGCGTTGGCCGTGATGTCACATATTAGATCAAATCTCTATCAACCTGCCAGCGAAATAAATACGAAAAGAATACTCACCTGATTTCTGAGTTTGGAAGCCTGGAAGACTTCCGGTGCAATAAAGTGTATATTGTTGAATTCGGTTCACATGAATTCACCGTTTGTGAGAGGTTAAAGATCGCATATGAATGATTTTGTCGTCCAGCATATAAACGTGACTGTCTGCAGTTGATTTTCAAAGTACCTATCCATATTATATATGGGTCGAGCTTTGTGGAAGGGGTTTGTCATTATAGCATGTATCTTGGCTGATATCTGAAGATTTTATTACAAATTCAAACATGATGGTAATTAAATATGTAACATACTTTTACTTCGCATTCATCGCCTTCGTGATATTAGTATTCGATCCGAAATGTTACCATATCGTCTTTAGAAGGTTGTGTGCGGGTGTCAATGTCAATTTAGTTGGTTAACGATGGCGGTGGTTTTCGTCGTCGAGAGTTTAGATGTATTCTTACTGACTGCTTTAATACAGGTGAAAGTGAGGTTAAAGGTATCGCTGTCACCGTATGTTGTTATAGAATGTACAATTATATACGCTTTGGGTTGTTTTATGAAAGCATGGGAAAGTCGAAGTGACACTGACGTAAAATTGTCTTCATTGAGCGTTATAAAGTAATATTTATACAAGCAAGTCCGTGTGGCTATATAGTTAATGGTTTTTGTTTGTGCAACAAAGTAAGTGGCAATCCACATGCTTATATATGTTCTGCCTCAAATCGGAATTTGGCCCATTCAGTAGAATGGGTCAAATTCCGATTTGCTGTAATATTTAATATTTTCAAAAGTATTATGAAAGTAGGGATGTGCTTATAATTAATATTCAACAATTCTTTTAGAATATAGTAAGTTCACATTGCCGTCTTCGATCCATGGATGAATCTCTCTTTAGTCATCCGATTTTAGATCCCATTGAGATACAAATTCGAAGCGATGAACTTCACAATACAACTTTTATTGATTTACCTTTTTGCTAATGAGCTTCTACCTGCTAGTCTTGAGATACTTACATTTATGTTCCAGCCCATCAGAACACAGCCAGATTGCGACATTGTGTAACAGTCTTATTGATCCAATTATCCGGATTGGTCAGAACATTAATGTGAATAAATTGAGGTGGAAAGTTTATATTGCTTTTGCATTGTCTTAAATTATTATTGATGGCATATAAGTGCAAAAATACGTGTAGATGGCAAAAATTTGTATATGTTAAGATTTTTACTTATTACTAATACAAATAAGGGTAAACGATGTTCGAGACCTTTAATATGAATAAAAAATGCGGCTGATTTTTTGGGGGACACCTGTTTCCGAATTAGTGCAACAAGAAAAGGGTCAGAAATTGCATAATGTCACTAAAGATTTTTTCTCCCGCAACTGCAGAACTCAAGTCATTAAATCTGCTTTAATTAATTGATGTGTTAGTTAAAAAAGTAATAAGTTTAAAGTTGAAAGCAGTTCATTGAACTCTAATAAAGCAGAAGACATTGAGTATTACAGATGGTTATCAGGTGAAAGACATGTCAGGATAGGAGATGTTCTCTGATGACAACTTTTGTTGAATACATAATTATTCATTTATAATTTTTAGAAGCTAATACTAACATCTTGTGACAACGAAAAATTAAAAATTTTCTCAAAAATAAACACTGAGTTTTGAGGGAGAATGGAGTTCGAGTGGGCTATCATGATATCACTATATTGTGATATAAAACTGGTGCCCAAAAATTGTTGTATGAATTCCCAAAATTAGAAATCCACTTGGTTAGCGCGGTTTAGGAAAAGTATAAGATCTGCAAAATCAGTAACCTGTAAAAGTAAGGATAAGCAGTTAAACTCGAAATGGGAGATCATGAGTTATGCCTGAAATCATTATAGTGATAATTAGTCTGACTTTGCACATAATATGGAATAATTAAGCCATTATTCTAAGACTTAAGTTCATAACAAAAATTTATCTAAACAGTCTACATGATAAAATTTGACTCTAGAGCCTTTGCCAATGCTGTTGCTCCTGTATACCCAATCTGATTATCCTTAAGATTCAAAGAAGTCAGAAATGAATTTGATTCTAAAGCCTTTACCAATGCTATTGCTCCTGCATCTCCAATCTGATTATGATAAAAATTCAAAGAAGTCAGAGATGAATTTGATTCTAGAGCCTTTGCCAATGCTGTTGCTCCTGCATCTCCAATCTGATTATCATTAAGATTCAAAGAAGACAGAGATGAATTTGATTCTAGAGCCTTTGCCAATGCTGTTGCTCCTGCATCTCCAATCCGATTATTCCATAGATTCAAAGAGGTCAGAGATGAATTTGATTCTAGAGCCTTTGCCAATGCTATTGCTCCTGCATCTTTAATCTGATTACCCCATAGATTCAAAGAAATCAGGGATGAATTTGATTCTAGACCATTTGCCAATGCTGTTGCTCCTGCATCTCCAATCTGATTATCCCATAGATCCATAGAAGTCAGAGATAAATTTGATTCTAGAGCCTTTGCCAATGCTATTGCTCCTGCATGTCCAATCTGATTATAATAAAAATTCAAAGAAGTAAGAGATGAATTTGACTCTAGAGCCTTTGCCAATGCTGTTGCTCCTGCATCTCCAATCTGATTAAATGCAAGATCCAAAGAAGTCAGAAATGAATTTGATTCAAGAGCTTTTGCCAATGCTATTGCTCCTGCACCTCCAATCTGGTTATAACCAATATTCAAAGAAGTCAGAAATGAATTTGATTCTAGAGCCCTTGCCAATGCTGTTGCTCCTGCATGTCCAATCTGATTATGACCAATATTCAAAGAAGTCAGAGATGAATTTGATTCTAGAGCCTTTGCCAATGCTGTTGCTCCTGTATACCCAATCTGATTATCCTTAAGATTCAAAGAAGTCAGAGATGAATTTGATTCTAAAGCCTTTGTGAATGCTGTTGCTCCTGCATCTCCAATCTGATTATCCCCAAGATTCAAAAAAGTCAGAGATGTATTTGATTCTAGAGCATTTGCCAATGCTGTTGCTCCTGCATCTCCAATCTGATTACAATCAAGATCCAAAGAAGTCAGAGATGAATTTGACTCTAGAGCATTTGCCAATGCTGTTGCTCCTGTATCTCCAATATCATTTTCAATAAGATTCAAAAAAGTCAGAGATGAATTTGATTCTAGAACCTTTGCCAATACTGTTGCTCCTGCATCTCCAAACTGATTAGAACCAAGATCCAAAGAAGTCAGAGATAAATCTGATTCTAGAGCATTTGCCAATGCTGTTGCTCCTGCATCTCCAATCTCATTACAAGAAAGTATCAAAGAGTTTACAGAAGGGTTTGATTTTAGAATAGTTATTAGTGCAGTTGCTTCTGTATCTCTCAGCTTCCAAGAAAGGTTTAGTGTTCTACCTGGTAAATGTTGATTTCTATCATCAGATAGCAGTTGTAATTGTTTGTGTATTTCTTTACAAGATGGTCGTTCTTCAGCATTCTCACTCCAACATGCTGAATATAGCTGAATATAGGCTTCTGGCATCTCTGGAAGAGGAGGATCTCGATAGCCTTGTTTTCTACATTCTGCTATACTGGTCCATTTTTTACAAGGTATCTGACCACTAGAAATTTCCCAAAACAACACTCCAAGACTAAAAATATCAGATTTTTTCCCGCGTTTATATGATTGATCTCTGAATGATAAGGGATCTCTGTATGCTGCAGTACCATCACCTAATGATGAGGACATCATCTGTCCAGATAGGCCAAAATCAGTGATTTTTGCAACACCTGATTTCATAAGAATATTGAAGGCTGACTGGTAAGAGCATAAACAATATTAGTTTGTAATCATTAATATAATTGCAAACAAATAAAGTGTAATCATAGATTACCAAGTCCTTGTGGATGATATCAAGATCATGCATGTATTTCAATCCATTAGTAATTTCCATACTGAGCTTGTATTTGTCTTCCCATGTTAAACTACGAAAACGCTGCATCAAGTGGGTACGCAAAGTCCCACCATTAGCAAACTCAAAAACCATGTTGTGATAACCATCATCTTCATCTTTCAGATTAAAATACATAAAATATATTAACATTAATATGTCATCATTACTCATGTATAGTTATAGTAATAGTAGCAATTATGATAACATAAATATACTTACAGACGCCTAAAAATCGGATAATATTTGGATGACCGTTCACTTTCTTGTGGTTTTTCAACTGTATATACATAACTATTAGCTATAAATCGATTACCATGATACAGTATGCGGTAAACCAAAAAGAAAATAATAAATAACCTCTTTGGCAAACTTTTTGTACAGTTTTTCCTCGCAATCACCTGGACGCCAAACCAAAGTTTTCATTGCAATAGGCATTCCAGTTTTTTTCATTATTGCTTTATATACTACTCCATATGAACCAGTACCAATAGGTCGTCCTACTTTAATATCGCCTTCTGGATAACAGCGAATAGAACCCTCTTTAACGCTTCTCTCTATCCATTCCTTGTTATAAACAATACCATGTTCATCTTGCTGACGGCGACTGATTGCTTGAGATTGCGTTGATCGCTCATCAGTCTCCATCTGGGAAGATTGATCTGGAGACCCGTTTTCTGATTGATTAAAGTTGATTTGTAGTTGAGGAACTTGATGGATGTTTCCTTGTGACTGAGACGGACGATAAGTAGCCTCTGTCGGTGGATAGACCTTTTAATGTCATAATAGTATACAAAGAGCTTGAGTGTGATGGTACGGTTGTAGAACAGCAAACCGAAATTACAAACCTGTGCTTGAGCCTGCGCTTGAGCCTGCGCTTGAGCTTGAGCCTGTGCTTGAGCTTGAGCTTGCGCTTGAGCTTGCACTTGGGCCCGCACTTGAGCCTGCACTTGGGCCTGCACTTGGGCCTGCACTTGGGCCTGCACTTGGGCCTGCACTTGGGCCTGCACTTGTGCTTGAGCTTGAGCTTCGGCCACTTGTTCGGCTACTTGAGTGAAGTCCGCGTGTGCCTGTATTACTTGATTATGGGCCTGCACGAATTCTGCTTTCGCCTGTATTACTTGATGATGTGCCTGTACAGTATCGACAGGATGAACTTGCAGCTGGGACTGAGCCATACTTGGACTACTCGTTCCTGGATAGACCTGTAATCGTATAATAGTATACGAATGTATGAGGTCAGTACACAGTTATTGTAACACCTACTCTAAACTGACCGACTATACAAACCTGCAGCTGGTCATAATCCGATCGCTCGAGCGGTACAACTCCAAGCATATCTTGAACAGAGTTCTGTCGATCAAATTGGCGTTCAAATTGCATGGTTGGCGTAAACAATTCGTGTGGTGTCTGTGCTTCACGCTGTCTCGAATACGGGTACTGCGACAACCATTGTTGTTGACGTTGTTGTCGATGCGTAAGCGAGTTTTGCGGAGTAGACAAAGCATCGTACTGTTGCTGAATGGAGCCTGTACCTAGTTGTTCACGCATAGTCGGATTAGAATTGCCTATATACAACGGTTCGCTTGTCAATTGCGTTGGCGGATCGCCAAAGATAAGCACATCAGCAGGTAATTGTGGAAGGTATTGTTGAGGTATTTGTCCTGCTTGTAATACGTTTGGATATAATAGATACTGATTTGAGTCATCGTAATCAATGTATCCCTGCTGCATTGTTGTACTGATTCCTCTTGTTGTTGATAGTTCCATGGCTGGCCTTGCCAAAAAGGTTGTTGCGACATTATACGATACGTTAACTACAACTGTTCAAGTCAAGTCGTACATAATATATTCATGACCAATGATTGAGAGTCTACAGATTGCACAACATACTTCTTAAGGTTATACAATCGTCAACTCTCCGGCTTATCGCACTTTAGTTTATATAAAAGCGATATATAAGAACTCGGATCAGAAAATTCTATATAGTCGCACTCAATCTGTGTATATCTAAATATTCACACAGGATTAAATTAAACACATTTTGTTAAAGAAACACTTTAATTACGATTCAGAAAAGACTTTCCGTAAGAGACGATGCGATAGCTATCAAATAGTTTCAATTATTTCCTGACCAAAATTTCTGATTTCAAATACAAAGGTAACCTGCACACGAATTAAAGTTTTTAGAATATCGTATTTGATAATGGCAAAGTGTTTAGCAAATACAAGAAGTTTAACGTATTGCCCCTGTAAAGACATGTTATTATTTAATTGTCCAATAGCCTAGTAGTTACTTCAACAACCATATTAATATAATATGTTGTACCGAGAGCAATCTATTAAAATTTTGAAGTTTACCTTCACTAAATAATTTCGTGCTGTGAAATTACTTTATCGTTATCGGCGACAACATCATGATAGCCGATATTAGCTAAAGATGTCTGACAGTCATGACTAGCTGTCGTATTCGGTAGCACAAATAATAATTCCAATGGATTGCTTCCTGCGTAGTCAGAAAAAGAAAATTAATTGCTCAGAACTTACACCACATTACTTTTTCCAATAGGTGTTTGTCTGTACAGACGTATAATGGCAAGTAGGAATATTTGTTTTGCAGTATGGCTAACAATATGACAACCGCTGTAATATTTGATGAAAAAGTAATAATTAAAACAACTCAATTGTTAATGAAACATTTACGTTCATATTTTCCAGCCTCTCGAATGGAGTATGCTATAAATTTGATATAAATCTGGATAAATGGCTTTTATCGACGTCTCAAATTTTAGTCTAATAAATACTGGATACTCGCAAACCTGGTTACTTGTTATAAATAATAGACTGATAAACTTTGTTATCACATCAATCATATTGAGAATCTTCCCAATACTGAGATAAACTACGAGCTCTGTAACTTATTATTATTGGTTGAAACCTGCGAGAATGTTATCGTCCATGACAGTGATACTAGACAGACAAATCAAGAAGGTCAAAAAGGCGATTATTACCTATGCTTACATATAGAGTGATCAATGCTGGCTGGTGACAACAAAATTCATACAACAGCCTCCTTATTTTGCTCGCATAGTTCGAATGCCATTGATAGTGATAATTTTTCATAAAAGTTATAAATTGGACAATTCTGTATGTCAAGAAAACGACAAAACGTAAATTTAAATTTCATTATTTTGTTCAAATTTCTAACATGTAGCCATTTATAGTCGCAACGCAATATTCAGCACAATTCAAACGTACCTCCTTTTTCGTATATTTTTTGGTATACTTGTATAGTAAAAATAGTGTTAAAAAATTAGTACAATAATAATAGAAATAATTTATTGTCCGCATTACAATTAACTTACTTCATAATTCTTGATAAGATTTTAAATTTTATTTTTATATTAATAGTAAAAGCTTATCTGTGTCTACATGACTTTGCAAGCGAGCCTGATGTTTACAAAACATTGCAATAAAAAGCTTAATAATTTACACCGTAAATTTGATGTATCAACATTAATAATGAGCATGCTTTGGCTGAAAATGGCGTGCGTATTGCTTAATAGAAATTGTATTCAGCATATAAAAATTGATTTAAAATTATGTGCTGTGTTGACATTATGTATACAGTAGAAGGGCAAGTTTTTTTGTTTGTAGCAAAAGTGAACGTTTTGGTAACTGTTTTGAAACAACTTATTTATAAATTAAACGTCACATAAGCATAAAGCAAACTGTGAAAAAAGGAATAATAATTAAAATATTTGTATAGTAAACGGGGTGGGTCTATGTTAAGTTTCGTGCTATTTTCGGTTCTACGTCTCTTTTTGTACTATTTGTCTTTCGTTTATACTCCCGTTATCACTTCCTAACTTTTATTTTTCTGGTATTTTTTTTTCAATATTTCTGTCTAAATTTGGTATTGGACTTAGAATGATTTAATTGCCTTGAGAAGAGTAATCGTGTTAATGAAATTTTGCAAACTTTGTTAATTTTGTTCCCTTCTGTCAGTTGATATTATGAACCACGTTACGTACGTAACAAAAAATGGTGCGTTTGTAAATTGCGTCTGATTATATTTGCGCAGTTTTTGTTCTATGATAATTTGCTGTTAAATTTGTTTTTTTACAGAACTATAATTCGTCAGTTAACCAATACACGTTAAAATTATCAAATTTTTAATAAATAACTCGCGGTATAACTGCTGCTTTTTAGAAAATACGTCCCGATTGCGTGCAACAATCAATTTTTTTCAATTTTACGTTGCATTTTTTTAATTAATCGTCAATTGGATGTTAATGGGTTAATATTTATCATGTATAGCTTAACCTGATTTTTGGATGAGTGAGGTTTGACTTGGATAGATGAGCAAGCTATATAATACGTTTTAATGATATCGGTATGTTGCGATCGATTTTTGAGGTAATCGCAAGTTTTTTGTCTATGTGTAATCGTAGACTAGTAAATATTCTTTGAACAACGGTCGGTGTAAACTTTACCAAAACTTGATAAATTTTTTGTATTCATTGGGTCACTTGTACGAATTTTTATCAAATCATTACTTGAGTTTGCGTACGCGGTAAACTTGACTTGTATTGGATATCCATCATTTTACAAACAGAATTTCTCGTCTGGGCGTTTTTATTCTTGTATTTTTTATTATCCACGGAGAGATAGACACAATAGCTAAAATTGTGATAGAGCTAATTTTCATATTTACACTTTTCGTTTTTACATATTTATTTAATGTTGTACCATTTCATATGTTTGTAAGGCCAACTTTGGTGTAATTCTAGTAATTAACAAGACACGGTTTTTTTTATCATTTGGCGTGTTTAATTAAACTTTCCGAGCATAATCAATGCAATATTTGGCTTTTTGCAGTAGGCTAGAATAAACGCATTGTTCCGTTATTAATGAGATCGATACAATGAGACGTCCCTGATTGACATTGCTCATATAATGCATTTGAGGTTTATGCTCTAAATATTATTGGAATGAACAACATATTATGTAATATTTATCCATTTATCTGGAAAACCAGATTAATACACGCGCTTTTGTTGAGTATTTACCAATTGAATAATGAATTAAAATCAGTTAACTAACAAATTGGTGAGTTAACATGTATTTGCGTTAAGAAAATTTCCGATTCGGTAATTTATGTAGTCTTCTAAATTTATGTATTTGAACTGAGATTCTATTCTTGCGCTTGCAATTTGCCTTTCTACCAAATAATTGGTAAAAGCGAAAAATTTGCTCAAACATTGTTTTGTTCGTGTAGCCTAATATTGTGTAATAAGTCTACCTCAACCGTCGCATTTATTCAAACATGCCGAGTTGTATTAACTGTAAAAAGACCCCGAAAGTGGTTTAAAAATTCTGTCCAAAGGTATCAAGACAGCCCACACGTTTTTTTACGAATTCCTT
The DNA here is from genome assembly GCA_910592205.1 of Paraglomus occultum. Lineage (NCBI taxonomy): Eukaryota > Fungi > Glomeromycota > Glomeromycetes > Paraglomerales > Paraglomeraceae > Paraglomus > Paraglomus occultum. Next base: position 6,166 of record CAJVPJ010000821.1, on the reverse strand, counting down.
TTTCGTTAAGGAGTCGGTAAAACATGCGTTCAGTGTCTGGATAAAAAAAAAGACGCTTTATTTATAAAAAGTCTCTAAATCGATCAGAAGATAGTTTATAGAATATCAGGATACTCAGACCGATATATTTTTCTATTTTAATAAATTGTATCACTTATATTTATTAGCAAATTAGTGTCGGGAAATAATTTGTTTGAATTCGAGTTAGACGCTACGTTCGGCAATGAGTAAGGAGAGAATTCTATTTCTCAATTGCTGAAAAAATTCGAGGTGTTTAGACAAAGTTACCAGTTCTCATCTTTATATGGAAATCGCGGAAAAATGTAAATGCTCAATTACTAATTTCGAATAGTAATAGTAGTTCGATCTCTGCAACGTTTGTTTTGCAAAATATTCGCTTTTCAGATCATCGGGCCACAACATTAACAACAACAAGAGTATTTTAATAATAGCAATGTATTCTTTTCATGCAATCTGCCTGCCGAAGGCGGTTAATAGGCAACCTTCTAGCTTTTGGATCAATAATCACAAATGTTATTTCGACTCAAGCTTATCGAACTTATGCTGTTTAGTTATAATATATAATATAATACCGATAAGTTAGCAAATTATAATTACAAGTTTATTTATATTGAATCGCCTAAATCATAAACAACAGATGTTGTTAATATAATAACTTGATTTAACATGTAACTAATTAGAAATTGCTGGTACCATACCTACTACTACTCAATTTCCAGTTTGTGCAAATCTCCAAATTTATAGTTTTACGGTATGATGATAAACGGCATCCCATATATCATTGTCACTTTTACAAAGAGTGTGCATATAAACCCAAAGTTTATCTGCATCCGGACGTTTATCGGGGTCGGCATCACAACACCATCTGGCAAGTTTCTTGTATTCCTCTGGTGCTGAATCAGGCATCAATGGTCGTAATCCACCCATAATATCGCCTATTAAATTTCTATCAAACTGCTGATTGCTAAAAGGTTGCTCACCAGTAGCAATTAAATGCATAATAATACCGAAAGAATATATATCTGACTTCTGAGTAAATTTGTAGGTCTGAAAGACTTCGGGTGCAGTAAAAGCCAAAACGCTTCGAATGGTTGAACGTCGTTCACATGACTTCACTGATCGAGAAAGACTAAAATCGCTAATAAATGGGGTACCATTGTGCAAAATTATGTTTCTGCCATGAAGATTACAATGCACTAATTCTAGATTATGGATATTAGACAAATTGGCTACAATTCCCATCAAATAATTTAATTTCATTCTCCATGTCAAATTGTTAATATTTTGATCCAAATAAGACAAAAGACTACCATTGTTAGCATATTGCATAACAATCATGTACTCTTCCGTTTCTGGGTCTTGTGTGACTCCATAAAGATCAAGGAATACAGCACTGCCGTCTTCTGTTATGCACTTGAGATGATTTCTGAACTGTTAAATAATAAATTTCAGGTCAAGTTAAACATCATATCATGTTGGTACTGTATATCAAAGGAAAATTTACCTCAGAAATAAATAATCCAAAAGTCTGATCAAAATCCTTGAAACGTTTGATTACAAGTAGTTCATGTCTATATTTGGCAGTGTAAATTGTTTTGTAACTACCAGATCCAATCTCTTGGAGTTCATAAAAGTTGCCATATTTCATATATCCATCAGCAGCTAGGAACTTGTCTAATATCTTACATATTCCATGGTAGAAAACTAAAAAGTATTCCTGAGTAGATGGCTCCTGAGTAATTCCAATTATTGAATTATTATCAGGAGTTAATATCTCTGGGTATTCCCGAGTTAACTATTTAAAGAAATAATACAACCATCAATTTAACAACACATGAAATATGTTAACATTGCATCATCTTACACATGAAATTAAATGACTCACCTGATGAAAATTAAACGTCTGCACATCACATCTGCTAACTATCTTTTTGAGTTTCACTTTTATACATTTGTTTTCCATTGGTTCCAACCAATCAGCCATAAGCATGCATTCATAGTGTGATGGAATCATTGCTTGCACATTCACCAATTGGGAGTATTCTATCCACTGTATGTAATTATCATAACCATTCTCCACATTAGACCATGACTCCATAATAAATAAATCCAAAGACTTGCTGCCTGTAGTCCAATTAAGAGGTTGTGGTGCAAGGCAGTTGAAACAGAATACACTTATCAGAGGTTTTAATGGCTCTGTACATGCCAGACATAATCCAGTCCCATAATACTGTTTTATTAGGTAATACTTTTGTTCACTTGTACTGCATGTGAATCCAATGGTACCCCAAAAGTCTTTGGTAAGAATATCAGGATGCATACCACACAACTAGTAGAAATTATACATAATTAAAAAAAAAAAAGACAGCCAAACAACCAATAGAGACAATATATTGGACTTTATAATCACCTTGTCAACATCTAAATCATCAAGTGGAATCAATTTAATGTATGTATACTCATGTAGGGTAGGTAGACCATCCAAATAATAGTAACGTTCGAATCCATTATACTTAGGACCAATACAATCGAATGGAATCCATTCCAAATAGGCATCATTTGGTGAGTTTGTTTGTAATTGAGATTCCTTAATAAACTCGTCGAGTTTCTTATTCTTGCTGGTCCATCCATTAGATAAGTTCTTATTACCGCAAATGCACCACACAGGACTACATCGGAGTATTCCGCATGCGGAACAGAATCCATAGAGAGAATAAGGATAGTAAAACTGTCTCTCAGCGACCAAGTAATAATTGTCGTTAGACTTGGTATACCCTTTTATGAGGGCATTGCGACGATTAAGCCAGATGGAATATCTTTTAAAGTCAATAACGTTCTCGTTGTGTTTGTGTGTCCGAAGCGAGTATATTCTGGAAAACTCACTCATAACCGTTGGCGTGCATTTGTTGCTACTTCCAAGTAATATCCATGTATCGGGAAGTTCAGAAGAAATCGAACCGAGTTCCGCCCGAGGATGACCCAAGCGAAAGTAAACGTTGGAGATTGGAGTTGGCTTTAGTTTGGTAAATCCCAAGGAAGGACACCATGCGCAACCTTCTATGGATAGAATCGAGCTGTCAGTTGAATTATGCATATCCCTTAATCTCTGGAACATAGCTTGGCTTGGGTGAAAAAACTTTTCGTTTATTGACACAACAACTGCGCCATGCATGTAATACGGATTAGATTATACCTATTTATCATGTGATTTTAGGTTACGCTTTATTTAACTAAATATGATGTGTTCAAAATAGACAAAATATGTACAATTATTTCTTTAATAAAAAATTTTCTTTTCTAATAAGTTTGCTAAAACCCACTTGCTTTTTGTCATTGCTTACTCGAATCTATAAACGTGTACAGCGGCGTACAAAAGGGTCTCGCACCCAACTATGATTTCCAACTGATCCGATTTACATATTTGAAGAGGACACCGAAGATTTCGACATGTTTTCGACTAGAAGCCGTTTTATCTATTACACAACGAGACGAGAAATTTTCGTATCTAACTACAGAACTAGGGATGCTTTAGCGGTGCCCACGTGACCGAGCGTAGTCAATTATCTCGGCAATGGTTTGGAATTGCAGCAAAGTTTATTTAATGTTCATTATCAACAGTACAGTAATATTTATGTGTATATCGTATAATAATAAATAGTTAAATATTTTACGTTACTTGTTTAATAATTGCGTATTAATATTCTTCGATGATGCGTTTGTCATTAATCAATGCGTCTCTATGCAACGAAATTGGCCGATGCGATGTTAATTATGCTTGACCAGCGAGAATATTTTGTTATCTAGTGTTACGTTTGCTAATGTAAGCCCCCTGCGTCTTGTGTGTTGTAAGAGAGAGAAACAAAGACAGAAAGAAAAAAACTATGTATAAAGTTTGGTAAGGTCAAAACGTCTTCCAACCTGACACGTCATCGCTCGAATTGAAGAGAATGTAACGTTGTTGCCGATAGCCAAAATGTTACCAGCCACTAGAAAAATACTCATAAATGAGCCGGCAAACAATAGCGAATGGATCCAAACACTCTCAGTATATATACCTACAATATTCGAACCGGTCATCAGTAGCAGGGATGCTCTCTATTCGTTCGATCCTCGCTGTTTTCGCAGGGCTTCTAAAAACACGATTCACTTCTCCTGTTCTTTCAAAATTCTTCCCCCGTCGACACCTAATCCACCTCTCTTCAGTTATAATAAGACGGGTGAGATATATTGGAAACCCATATGTGTCGTATAGTAGTCTTCATACGCCTGCCCCGCAAGTTTAGTTTGACTGGCATTCTCGGTTGCAAGAAAGAGGGTTGTTCCACAGTCTAGTGTTCGAGAGAAGGATGACCTCTGCAATACGGAGCCTGATTTCACGGAAAGCTCTCTAAGAAAAGAACAATACTTTAGTAAGAAATCGAAGACGGCTAAAGTATAAATATGACAGAAAACGTTTCTTTGTTTCATAACTGTTTTTTTGAAGTTGCTTTACACCCATTGTTATACACCGACCGCTTCAAGACACTTCACTCTCACATATAAACATGTTTCAGAATATTTCTCCATTTTTATATCAATTAAAACGTTTTTCTATTTCTGTGGGAAAAGTGTTGAAGTATGTATTAGTACATTCATTCAAAAGTTATTGACGTTTGAAGTTCGTGTGCCTTTACTATTGAAAGTGATCAGCAATTATCAGCAAGCAGGAAACGTATTATGGTTATTCATTTATTTGTTTACAATTTTGTTTCCACTTCCATTCTTAGGCAGGAGCAAGAAATGAAATGACATCTGTTTCCTCGTACATGTTCACATGGTAATCCATCAACGTTCCTTCTCGATTGAAATTATAATTATAACATCTTTTTGCAGCGGGCGTCTTCTGCTACGTGTCCTCTGTTTCGGAGTTTTCAGTTGGTACAGATGGTGGTTATAAATAGATATGTTTTTGTTGAAGTTGTATATTACTATGCGGAGGAAAATAAGAAACCAACATTGGCCGCACTCATTTCAGACCGTATAGAGCTGACATTTCTATGAAAGTTGACATTGTTCGTCGATTATTATTTTTTTTTTTTAATATGCATATGTTGTTTTTTCGTTCCTTTTTGGACGAGGAACAAATTGAAAACAAGAACGAAGTTGTTTCCTAAATATAAATAGATATTCAACCCAAATTTGAAAGGTGGAAAAAATCAGAACAGGAACAGGAACAGGAACATGAAATGAATAGGTTTACTGATTGATTAGCTCGCCATCCAAATATCAAGATTTGGACATTGGATTGATTGGAATGTTTGTGTATTGGGCGTGGATTTTTATTGCAAATAATAACACAATCACATGAAAATCACTACATCATAATCAAAGTATATTCCACATGCGGCTATAGAGAGGATAATAATGGTAAAGGTTTATTAGCATCCATATGACAGGTATTGTCATTAGACTTGGTAAATTTCTTTATATTTACCAAGCTGTTACGACGATTAAATCAGCTGGAATATCATTAACGTTGCGTTGTTATTGTATTTGTGCGTCAAAAACGGGTATATTCCGGCAAACTCATCAACTATTGGTATACTAATACGTTCTTTGCTGTTTCCAAGTAACTATAACACCCATGTTTTTTTCATAATGGTAGTTGCAAGTATCGAAATATTGTCAATTTGAGTTGGCTTTATCAGATATCACTTAGTTTAGATTATATCTATTCAAACATGTTACGTTAGACTCTAGTTATTTAACTAAGTAAGGGTTTTTTCGGAGGTGAGAGTGTTCACTCCCTCCATTATTATATGTTGCGTGACATGGCACAAGGTATGAATGGATTTTTCAATTGAATTATCTCCTTTCGCTTAGAACATCGTAATAAAAGTTGGTTATGGGTAATTTTGTGTTTGACGTAATAGTAATATAATTGGGAATAATAGTTAGCATTTAAGTTCTGCTTATTTTGTATAATATATAGTTTACGAGTTTAGAAGTTATGTGTATAGTGATGTTATAGAATTGTACATGAATATCATAACAGTTAAGATGTACAAAATTTATTGATTATTGTCGGAAATATTGTTACGGTCGGCGTCCACAATAGGGTTGGGAGAGCAATTAATTGCGTAGGTGTGTTCTGCCGAGAGGGGGT
>CAJVPJ010000820.1:0-16129 GCA_910592205.1 Paraglomus occultum | reverse complement strand
ATAATCAGATTTGTCTCTTTTGTATTAAAGTTTTAGCATTTTATTATTGAACTTGCAAATATAATTGGAATATAATAATAACTGTCGTATGTAAATCCCGTCTAATGTCCCTTAAATTTCTTACTAAAGACTCCAAAATAAAAACTGACTGTAACCATTCAAATACCGTCAATAAGTGTTTGCACTGCTACCAAACGCTACCATAACTCTTTAAGCTCAGATCGCTTTATGACTTTTCACTCACAACTATGCCCCAGTCTCACCTATTCACTAAAATATTTAGAGTTTTGGAACCACTATTATTATGTTCTGTAAGTCAATACGACGACGTATGCTTTGTATTAAGCTTAGAATAATATTCTCAGATCACGTATAGAAAGCAGAAGCTAAAAATTCCAAGTATAATTAAAATCGTATGATTAATGTTATTATCTTCACAAATAAATTTATCGATATCGATAACTGGTGACACTTAATTTGACGGGATTTGCACAGGCACTCGCTAACCGTTTGACGGTTGTTGAAATCAATTAATTCCGGAGGAAATGAAATTACACCAATGTTTCAGGTAGGTTGATTAGTTTGGTTGAAAAGTGAAAAACTGTGTATTATGTAATAGGCATTGTTTCAACTTACACTAACATATTTCCCTATTCACTCACTTCTTTCACCTCGAACCAAACAGTTAATCAATTTCCATTTAAACGCTCACCTCCAATCGAGATCGCCACACATTACTATGCATCTACTTTCGCAAAGAAAGATATCATGATGAGCGGCGACAGTGGCGTGGATATATATGCTTGTAAAAGAACCCAGTTTCTAGCTCGATGTAAAAAACGCAAACGGCTAATTGGTAATTATAAATAAATATTAAAAAACTCGTATTTAAGACTAACGTTTTCTTCTTTAGAACGGAAGTTGTGCAAAATTACTGGGATAGTTAGCCACGCCCACTGCCACACGCCACCAGGATACAACAACACGACCGAAAACCGAAAAATTACTCAAAGAATACCCGTCGGCTAGCTGATCGGTTTTCTAAAGGCATGCGTCTTCTGGTTTCAAGATTCAAAGATAAAATAATACTTTGTTTATTGGTTTTTTGTTGTTTGTTTTTTTTTATTAAATTTCCGTCATCGAGCAGTGTTTTACATTCAAAGACTTGGGTTCTCTTACATAATCAATGATGACAATAATAATCACATTCTTTAGGATAATCAACTTTGGCTTGGATACATTTTGTTTATGACAATTGCTCATCTCACCATAATAACATCGTTTGTAGTCTTTAGATATACCCTATAAATTTATATACTTTGTAAAAGTCAGAATAAATCAATAAAACACCTTCAAATTTCATTTGACTACTCGTACTTTACATCAGATTATAGATACTACGGCTGGCCGATGAAATGGCCGGTAGCATGAGAAACCAGAACTAAAAAAATTATATTGTCTAAATTATAAATTAACTGATTTAGATTTAAGTAAATGCCCTGTTTTAGAAACAGTTGTTTGTGATAAAAATTAACTAACTAAACTAAAACCTGGTCGATTAATTAAACAAATTGTTAAAATTTACAAGTTAAACCTGTTTACATTTACTTATAGTTTCGGCAAAAATCAAACAAGATTGAAAGTGCGAAATATGTACAAAGATACGCTCACATTGGTAATCTTAATAGTACTTATATTATATGCCGTTTCTTCAATCTCAACATCAACTCGTGACAATGGATTAACGTTTCATACTTGTACTTTGGTTTGGTATCCGGTGTAGCCAATTCAGGATCATATTTTCGGAATATCATTGCGATAATAATTTTCATTGAAGTCATTGCCAAATGCCTGCCTGGACATATACGCAGACCACCTCCAAACATAGGAAATTCATTCTTCATACTGTCGCTTTGTTTCAGGAAGCGATCAGGATTAAATTCTTTTGAGTCGGGCCAGTGTTTAGGATTTACTTGAATTCCAGCGATACTAATGAATATCAGTTCGCCGCTCTATTTTGTGAGATAAATGCGAATACGGTGTTAAGAGTTATAACACACATTATACGAGTTACGTGTGTCTTATTTATTACCTTGATAGGATATCCACTAATTACGTCATCCTTGTCAGGTAATCTGGAAATGATAGGTGCAACGGGATACAATCGAGAAACCTCTTGGATAACGGCTTTTGTATATTCAAGTTTGTTCAAATCCTCGTGGCTGATTAAACGCGCAGGATCCGTGCCGAGAACTGTGTCTAATTCGTCACGAAGACGCTTCTTGACCTCTGGATGTTTGATTATACAATACATTACGGAACAAATCAAGTTTGATGACTAGATAATAAAATCGATAATTAGAAAAGAACTGGTTATTTCGTATGATCTCTAAAAAAAATACTCGTAAAATAAACAAATTTTACCGTATCAGTACCAGCAATTGTTATGTCTATGAAACAATTTCCAATTTCTTCATCTGTTAGCGGTGGTTCAACAATACCCTCCAACTTTTTCGTCATGTCTTTTGGTGTATTCACCGCAGCCAGTAATGTCATTAAATCAGGTTTCAAATTGATCGGCTCGTCAGTATTCATGATTTTCTTCCTCTTCTCTCGAATGATATTGATCAATACACTTCGTAACCAAACCAGATTGTCCAAATACTCTTTAGCTTTTCTTCGGCCAAAGGGAGTCCTCTTACGGATCACCTCTGGCATGAATCGGAAATACTTTAACGAACGGAAGTGCGTCTGCAAAGCTTTCATAAAGGCGTCTGATTCGGCAACTACTTCTTCCGGATACGGAGCCAGTTTGAGCGGGTTATGAGAATTATATAACATTGCCGTTGTACAGGCGTACTTGTCCATTGTCATGGCAAATAGCAAGTCTGTAAAGAGCCGCGGAATCCAATCGGCAAAATTGAATTCTTTTTCATCGAACCCTAAATTAAGCAAATATCCTTCCATCTCCACAAACATTGTTTGCATTAATTCTATAACCCGTTTGTTAAATACGCTGCTATTGACAGCCCGAGCAAACATTTTCCTGTTAAAGGCCCACGTGGTTTTATTTCTGTTAAACACTATACCAGACGAGGAGAACCCTAGCGCCTCGTATTCAAGATTATCCCATGTTCTGTGAAAGTAGTTGCTGTTTCTTGAAGGGTTCATCAATTTCTCTGTTAGATCAGCTCTGGCCAACCACACGATCTTCGCAGTGCCAATATACGTTTCCCATATGTCACCATATTTCTCCTGACAATATAGCACCCATTTACTGATATCCCCGGCAAACAATAATATCTGAAAGAGGTTGCCTACTAACGGAAGCGGAAAAGGCCCGGGAAGTGAGTTTGTTCGAGTAAAGTACAAATAGTAAAATTTAGCAACGTAGAGTATAGAGATAATCCAGAAAATAGATACGGCATTCCAGAAAGAAAAAATATCGGTTATCGTTGACATTTCGAATGAAAGGGACAAAGTGAAGAATAATCAACAAAGAAACAGTCATTTTTAATACCCTATTTGTCATTGTGTAATCACGTATTAAGGTTGCGTCGCAAACAGAATTCCGACATGACGTAAATAAACATTCACCAAACAACAGGTGATTGCTGGACACTTTTATGCTACACCGACTAACTTTTTCGGTAAATAGCTGTTATGACCCTCACCTATCGCATTTATCAGCAGCTAATATATATGATATTGCACATAATCAATGGTTCGAACGGGAACGGGTGTTTTCCCTTTGCGAATTTTCTTTTGGAATGGGATGGCTACTTTCGGACGTCCCGTACCTGTTTTGTGTATCAATTTCTGTGTGTGTAATGTTGCGTTATAATACAATAAAAATCGGTAACCATTCATGAATTCAATGAAACGCAGATCCTATTATGATTTCAGAGCGTTTTATTGGACAGTGTCGTTAGGATTGTTGTTGATTTACCGAAAAATCAAATTACAAAACAAAATTACCAAAGAAATAACTTACGGACAATTAAAATCGGAAGGTAAACATAAGGAAATTGAAAGCAAATCAAAATATTCAAAGATATACTGATTTTAGAAGATGAGATGTCTGGGTAAATGTTTTGGAATTGTACCTGTGCGGGTATTTGGAAATTCCGTCATAGAGTGATGTGATTTTTACTCAATTTCACCATATTAGAGCCCATATTTACTTTTAGCTAACATAACAGCGCTTGTGGAAACAAAGTCGGAAAGATTTTACGTCAGGAGAAAGTGTTCTGCAGCAAGTAACGTTTTCATAATTGGTTAACATTAACTTGGTTAGTATTCTTGTACAGGAACAATCATGCGACCGTCTTGTGAGACATTGTGCAGACCTTGGAAAGAATTCCTAATCAGAAAATCTTTCAAATTTTTGCGAGCCGATTTTTAATTGCGATATGTCACCCAATTAAATGCAAAGTTGAAAATCAAATTGTGTGAGACAACTTCCGGGAAATGTTCCGCCCGCTTAATCGCTATTATAACCATCAATGAGCAAGTTGACGATAACTATTGTGATAAGAAATGCAAATATTTTAGATAATTATTCCTACAAAGTAGTGGTTGAATCTCTCTGCTGAAACTCGGTCTAATATAAATCTCAGCTGTTGTTGATATCCAAGTTATTGACTGCCAACAGTCGATTTTTAGTTTCGAGTGTCCTTAACTTACACCCCAGGTGTACGGTAAATTTTACACCACCCCCTGAGTGTACGATAACAGATACACCCGGGGTGTACGTACACCAATTTTACACACCCGGTGTAAATTAAATGGCTACACCAGGGTTAGGGTTAGTGATGTTAACGACCCAGAAATTGTATTGTGCCATCTGAAGCAAACATAGTACATAAACACAAACTAGACAAGCCTAGTAAAGTTGAGGAAACGATATGTCATTTGTTTAAGTAATTAGTATGCAGCAGCTTGAGCTAAAATGGATGAGCATTACGATATTGTATATTACTTTGATGAGTTTTTTTGAGCGGTTGTATTTCATACTTCACGACTATATAATGTGTGATTTCTTAACTATATCCGACGAAAGTAATATTAGCAGAGGGACTGTAACGTAATACATTGGTTATATTTATGCAAATTATGAGTTAGAAATAATTCTTATTAATTGTATATTAGAGAGGTAAAAATAAATAAAATGTGACGTATTTAATTGGTTTGTACAATTCTAGTTGTTAGAAGACGAAATGAGATAACATTAGTTGAAAGGCTATATATAGTAATGGTACTATATTTGCTATGTGTACTGTACTTTTATAACTCAATAGTATATGGATTGGGTGGTGGTCTCGCTAGTTTTGTGCCAGGTGTAAATATCCGATTACGTAACTATTGGACCATTGTAATATTTACGCAAGTGGTAGTAACATAACAGCGCCGGTCATTAATATGTCAATTACAACAAGTTTACTAAAGATCAGCGTATACAGTATTTATTAAAACAACATACCCATATTAACACGTTTCTGTTTTACAAACGCCAAATGTTGTACCTTCTTGTTAGTTACCAGCTAAGTTTGTTGCATAGACATGACGTAAATTTGCTTTTATAAAGAATGCTTTATTCTCGGACATTTTTTTTGGCGGTTATATTCAAACTTCAACTGTTAGTTTTTGTCTAACAATAAGTGAACGTAAATGTATTATAAGCACGAGAAATACAGTAGTTATTTTCATTATGAAGTGTGTTACTTTATATTAAAATTAAACATTAACGTCTCGTATAAAGTTACAAATTACGTAATGGATTTGTTATACCAAACATATTTGTATAATAAAATGACAATTTGCGCATAGTTCTAATGTAAATATTTGTTTGTGTCAACTTTACTATTACGTATCTATCAGATCAATTAATAACAAATTATAACTGTATAAAACAATGTTACATTACCATGTTCCATAATAATAACTGGACAACTAACACCAAATTTTACTCGTCTGCAATATTTTTAGCTAAATAGTTGTTACGCTGATTTCAGTATAATGTTAATATTACAATTAATTTGTAGAAGCAAATCCATGCCGTAACTATACAATTGTTAAATTAAATTCTTAATTCGCAATTGCAATAAACATAATTATTTTAGCGGATAATTTAACAGATTATACAACATATAGCGTTCACAATATAAAATGCAAACATCAGGCAAATTTTTTGTAGAATTGATTATTATTTTTTATCGGTAAACTCAGAATTAACATTTACTATTTTTTTGCTTTATATAGTACATGGCTGGAAATTTTGTTTGAAAATTTTTATCTACCTCCAGTGGTTTTATCGAATAAAGAATGTATTACTATATTAGTAAATTACGAAGTTAACGAAAATTACGGTATATAAAGTTAAAATTCTTTATTAATTTTATGCTAATAGGAGTAAACATATTTATAATTCTTCTCCCAATATATTCGCTAACGCACCAATTGTTTGGCCAGCAATAAATTTTCATGTGTTTTTGTAACCCTAATACTAAATTGGGCAAATACAACGTTGAAGTAAAACTAACTTAATTTGTTATTTTTACCAATAATTTAATCATAGTAAGTAAGTACAGTATCAGTATATCTTAAGGATTCTGAAATGCAAATTGACGTAATATTTGACTCAATATATGTTCAGATAGATATTGATTGTCGTAACTCATTTTATTATATGCGGCAATGCCAATTTTTTATTTTCTCGGAAACAATAACTAACTTTCAAACCATGGTAAAGATGGAAATTATGCTCGCTGTATGATGGTAATAAAGCTGAATTTTTTGGTTTAAAACAGTTAATCTAATATGCTAATTCAAAACGTTTAATATGCGTTTACGTATATTTACCCCAATGTTATAAATGTAAAGTACGCTTAAAATACAATAAACAGAATCTGAGACGCAAAATTTGTCTATTTTTATTATAATTATAAAGTAAAGAAATTTGGTCATTATTATTATTATTAATTGTGTTGTGCTGTTATTCGAATGTTCAGGTCATAACGCTAGGAGCATTACTTACAAAAGTAACAAATGTAATGTTAAAGTTATAGAAAAACCTATAATAAAGTACTGACAAATTGAAGACGCAAATAACAATAATCAGTCGGCGTGTAATAAAGTTTATTTTCAAACGTATTGAGAAGCTACCACTCTTGATCTTTCGACAACATAATTGTACGGTGAGTGCAGCAAATGCAAAGAATTAATTACTAAATTCAGTACGTTGCTATTTTTGACAAATAACGCAATCCACTAGATAGTTGGAATACAGAAAATCTTAATTTTAAAAAGAGAGGCTTAATTTGATAATATCGAATAATCCATAATATTTGAGTGGATTAAAACGAATTCATATTGATGACTATTTCTTAAAGAAAAACGTTGTGTGGTCGACTTTGATTACCTGGAGGATGGTGGTCTGTAATAAAGTTAAAGTTTAGTTTTTGCCATCTGATAAGGTTTGTTCGTTAAATAAAGTCAGGAATTTATTATTCTTGCAATGCGTTTTTAAGATTATAATTCGCTGGGAGAAATAATTTTTAATAAAAAAAAATAAATTATTGATTCAGCATCTTTTAAATATTAGATATCTATAGAATAGACGTAATCCAATAACAGTCAGTAACTGCAATTATACAGAATTCTAAATCAAAAAGGAGATATTTACGACGCCAGTGTCCATTACTTTGGTGATGAGTCAATTAAACTGGTAGTTGGTAAAATTAGACTGCACAGTTGATGTGACAGGTTTGACTCACCTTTCGGCAGTCTTTAATGTTCCATAAATGTAATTATGCGGGTTTATATAGCATAGCATATAGCCTGACGCTGGCAGCGCATCATTATTTGCATTAACAAACGAATTTTAATACGAATAATGCAACTTATTTCACATATCAACTTTTCAATTTTTGTGGTCGCTACGGAAATTCTGTCTTAGACGGTTTGAGTATGGAAAAGAAATGATAGTTAATTAGTATTTACGTATATGTGAATATTGAACAATATATCTTCGTGTACTGTACTTCTGGCCAGGTTGATGGTGAAAAGTCGTGAATCAGTTCAGCGAAAAGGTGCAGATACCGTGTCATTATGTGGGTTGGTTATTAACGGTTGTATACAGAACGTGTGATACCCTTATGAGTATGTGAAATAAATGCAATATACACATATACTTGAACGCAATGAAAAAAGCTATTAAAATTTGCATATTAATCTCACAACATTACGTAGGCAAAGAAATTTTTGCAGTGTAAAGCAGAAAAACGGTGAATATAGCGATAGCTATCTCTACACTTTAAACGCAAAGAATATCCAATAAATAAACAACAGTTCTAGAGGAGAATGGGTTAACGTGAATAGCAAATTACGATAAATTAAGGATATGTAGTAGCTATACTCGATATGGACAATCACGTGTTACAACCAAAATGATTATAGTATATTTGTTGTATTTGGTATGTAAATCTGTAAATCCCGTCAAGGACCCCAAAATAAATAGATGAATGTCGCACGTAAATTCCGTCAAGGACCCCAAAACCGCATTTACATATGTAAATCCGGGATTTACATGGCGACGGGACATATTGATCCACAAAAATTTCAGTGTGCACCTCTGCGAAGCAGGTTTTTCCAGTATTACTAGTTTCCTTGACGTGACCTCATTTCCCTTTCCCTCGGTCTATGTTAGTTTCGCTGATAATACCGTCAGTTGCAGACACCAGACGGTCGGTTTATTGGCAGCGCCGCGCCGCGTTGTTTTTCAAGTATGTCGATATAATTCTGCATCTCAACATAATACGTGCATTGCAACTATTATCTTAAAACGCATGGATGTATATTCTCCTGCTTTTTTGGTACAACTAGATGCATTGCTGCTAGACATTTGTGAATTGAAGATGATTTATTGATTATTCATATATTCCCTCTACTTCCCTGTAAAAATCCTTAGCAAGTTGTCCAAAGAGCGTTCATCAAATTAAAGTTAATGGGGTCAGCTGAGACAGAACCACTATCCCAGATATGGTCTTGACTGGGATCGCTGCTGGGGCTCGACACCCACATTGCGCCAACCCAAACATCCGGGCCATTCGGTGGAGTAGCACCGTTTACGGATGGCTGCACCTCTTGCGCTGTACGGAACCAGGCATCGATGATTTTTTGGCCTTCACGGGTATATTTAGTGAGTAATCTGCCTTCTTCAGTGTTGTCACTGGTGATGGATCCGTAACCAAGCAATAGATGAAGTCCACCTTCGAAGGCAGTTTTCCAGCGAAAAACATCACCTCCACCAGGACTAATTATGTCGTCTTGAAGCGGGCCGCAAGCAGCGATGACCAGCCATTCGAGATCTCGATCGAGCAAGCCAATTTCGTTAAAAGTAAGGAAGCTCTTATTACCATCGAGCTTCCAGCCGTTCATGTTGGCATGACCGGTATAGAATACAAAGTCAACATTATCTATCCATGCATCATTGTCGGTTGTCCAGTCTGATTTAAAGGCGGCAACGTCGCCCCAGTTGAAAGAGATGTCCCAGCCGTCGTCATAGAGACCATTCACGAAGCCCAGAGCATTGTCATGACTGCCGACTAGTCCACCAGATTTACCGATCCACTCGGTACCGCATGTGAGTTTATTACGCCTGTTTGCGCGTTTCTCATTCTCAGTTTTATTTTGCGAGCGCGATTGCTGAGGGGTTTGTTCCTTGGGAAATGGAGAGAAGTGTGTGGCTGGCAAGATCACCTGGCGCAACGGAACATGGTTACCACTGGCCATCAAGGTGCCGTCGTAAACATACACAGGGTAGAGGAATTCCTGCGTTCTTGACGACGGTGCCGAGAAGTATGCGAGTGAAGAGGTGTAGTTGACCAGCTTTTGGTGCTTGAACGTATCGAGGAAAATTTTGTCGGCCTTCTTCTTTGGGATAATTTTGACCTCAGTTTCAGGTTAGCGCCATACACCGTTAAATCCGATAAGGCGACCCGCTTCTCCAAGAACGAATTGGAACTTTGCCCCACCGCCAACAATTGGAATATGAGGTTTGTTGGGGAGATTGACTGTTATTCTATAGCTAGTTCTCGTATCGAGCTTGTGTGTTATGCGACTACCATTTACGGTTGATTGTTGACCAAAAAGAGTTCCGCCAATTTTCCCAGATACCAACTGGAATGGTCCGTCCTCGTCGAACTTTGGCAGCAACTTATGTTCATGGATAAGATTATTGATAATTTCAGAGGCATGTTCATCGCTCACAAGTTCCGGTCGAATTGAAGTGTTCCATAGGCTTGCCTCGTCAGCGGTCCAGATTCCTCCACTGACCTTGTCAACTTCGACTACATGTGAACCGGAGCGCAAGATGATACGTGAATCCACATACTTGCTGGTGTAGTCGTCTGAGATGCCGTATAGGCTGTGGGCTAGGTCAATGACTTGATTCTTATTAATTCCATTCGGGCGACTCAGGCGGAATACAGGAAGTGTCTCGTTGTCATGGTCTGATGGCATTGTCCTTGTGGTAATCCGCTTGGATTGCGAATGTGGTGACAAAGAAAGTGAGAATGAAGTAGATATAGAGTGCTGGTTTGCGCTTCATGATTATTGCGTTTGAGAAGAAAGTTTTGTTTGCTCAGTTTTCCAAAAAACTGGACTTTGTCTTTTGAGGCAGTACGTGACTGAGGAAATGACGAGGCGTGGTGATTTTGTGACAGTGTTACGCATGCTTATGTATGGCTGATAGAGGGGACTGGCTTTGATATTTTTAACTTTCTGTCAGTATGTATGAACATTCTTCGAAACATGCAGTTAATTGGGTCGGCATACTGATTTGAAAAGGTAATAATGGCATTATAATGGTTAATTGAGATCAAGGTTGTGCTTCAAAATTGATAAATGTAACAAAAAAGGAAACTATTACAAAATATCATTATCAAAGCGTCAACTTGTTTTCAGTATGACGACTTCCATTGGGAACATTAGAATAGCGTGATTCGATTATTTTTGTTCACGTCGGTTTATTTTTAAGGATGCCTTGTTTAGACAAGTGCTCATTCTCAATTGATCTACCTAAAAAGGGACGATTCAACAACTGTATGAGAATTTCCACTTAAGGATAACATCACGTTTTATCATAGATGGAAGGTTATTTTTGTTCGCGTTGGTTTTATTTTTAGCCAGTAACAACTTTATCTCAATCGAAAACATGCAGCTGTGGCTCAGCATACTCTGCCAATGTAGACTATATCGTGCAATATGCAAGCTAATTGGTGCCGACCGAAGATTGATGGCATGGCATGGCATTATCGTAATCGTTGATGTCAAAGACTATGTTTCAGAACTGACATACGTTGTTCTTTTTCAAAGAAAGAGAAACAATGCCGTTTAACTTTATTGTAGTATGAAAATTTCCATTTGGGAACGACGGGTTTCTAATTGTCTATTTATAGTTTGTCAGCTCGTGAAAATCTCATACTTAATCCTAACGGTAGCGATGCATATACTGTAGATGAATGTGATAATCTGATCAATGGAAATGCATCAGTGGCTCAGCTCAGTTATTCGTCTGCCAGTTTAGATTATGACATTGCGCAAATTGAGTTTGATGAGGAGATAATCATAACATTGTCGTATGGTCGTTGAGATCAAAGTCTATGTTTCAGAATTGATATAGATATCGTGATTACATTATTAGGGCAAACATACAAAATAGACATTGCTGTACTCTGTGCTAAATCAATACTTTCATAGTCAAAAACTTTCGTTTAGTAAAACGTGATCCCGCATTTGCAGTCAGTCTATTGGCTGTCTGGGATTGCTCCGCTTTAGCATAATCCATTTTAGGAAATTCAAAGAACATCAATTATGTCACATGTTTCGATGATCAGAACACATCGTTACTTCATTACATATTATGCACGAAAAGATATTTCTTATCAAATTGATCCAAAGATTGCACGTTATCATCGTTCCGAGAGCGATTTGTAGTAGAATCGTTAATCCGAGATAAGAAAGATTCTTAATAGATAATATCATGGCATAAGATCCGTATGAATGGCTGAGTAAACTCATTCAAGTCATATTGTAAGTATAAAATTCTTTTATTTGTTATCATCATTATTAATAGTCATTTATAATATGAAATATGTACTTTGCCATCTTTTTCATTGCAATTAGTACCTGTGATTTCGCATCATGAATTATATCGTTTCTTTGTATAATTATGCTTAGTACAAACAATTTTGAATATGTCTTTTAGTAAGTTACGACTCTGATTCTTGTCATGTGTGACTTTTTCTCTACCCGTTGTTATCTACTGATCCCTCTCCTCTAATCTTTCCAGATTCCACGCAACCAGCTGCCTCTTTGCCCATGGCTAACTTGTCGGTGAACAGCAGCATGACGCGGTAGGCGCGTTGCAGGTTGATCAGGTCGCTCAGTGAAGACGGTGGGCCACCTCTTCCACGAGCACCAGATGGAAGAGTCCACCCAGCGCGTAAATGCGAAGTTTTCTGCCTCCTAATTTTTTACCCCATTGTAAGTATCGAATCTAGCACATAACACATACAAGCTTGAGGTCTTATGAAAATATAAACTACTCACCGACTACTGTGAACCCCCAACTCTTTCTGCGCCTTGCGCCATATGTCACGTAACTCGAGACCTAGTTTAAGCGTGTCTTTCCACTCTTTGCCACGTGGGCAGACCGCCGGAGATTTCTCCACATCCAATAGTTGGCAACCAGCCCAGCTCTTGATATTCGATTATGGCGTCCACTTTATAACCGTCTCTCGCTCGTTCATAGGGGTCCCTGCCTTCGTTTTCGTCGATTAGCTGTCGCTTCCAGAGTACGTTCTCCACTACATAGTAACAAGACGTATCGACAAATTTTATTTAATAAAGCATGTTGTCAAAAAGGAATTATTATTATGCAAGGAAAGATGACTTACTAATAATAGACGCGGCATTCCATATCGAGGCCTACAGTAGCGTCTAACAAAGGGTAACATTACGTGAGGTGCGCTCCATCTCAGAAAGGTTATCCTTTCCGGGTTTCGTTATTGCCTTGAAGCTGCAAGATGATAATAACCATTACATTAGACTCATCAACATAGAAATCGATATATTGCCTTACTCAACGTACGTGCTTGTCACAAGCTCCTTAATATTACGCTCTTTTTCTGTTTTCACAGGTGTGTCATTGGGGTGTTTGGACTGTATACAAATAAAACAGTTCAGCATGTACGTATCAGCAACATCAAATAAGTTCTCAGGAGAAAAAACTCTACCGCGCAAGAAGTCGCATGAAAAGGCTGTTTTCTTTATCCGAAAGAGTACGCGCAGTAAAATCCACTTCCTTCGGCAACGAGAGCCTCATTCTTGGAAAGTATTCGCCAAACAGGTCTGCAGTGGGGAAGTGTTGGCCCCGAATGATCTATGAGATAGTAATATAACGGACTAGCGATACAGAAGTATTATTAGTGATATTAATATATGTATCATGAATATGAGGATATCGAGTGGGAAAAAAGTATTACTCATAAAGCCGCCGCTCCTTTGCCAGTTTATTACGGTAGGATTCCATTTTCTGCATCACTGTTGCCCAGTCTCTGGTTGCCATGGGCTCAACAACAGCTGGTCGCGCTTCCCGGGACATCAACCTGATAAGGAGCATCTCGAGACTGATGCAAGTTGAATTTTTCTCTAATTAGTTTAGTCCATTTCTGCCGCTGGAAAAGAAAAATAAAAACCATCATCAAATACATTTTCTGTTGCCTCTTAATCACATAAGCTTGAGGACTAATATTGAGCTAATCATCCCAATATTAACACTTAAACTCAAACGTATATGCATAATATTAAATATACGTACACCCTGGCTGCTCTCATTTGCAACATGTATGCTTCCACAACAACTAAAGCGCATATACAACGAACTCTCTATACTCGAACCAACCGTTGTACTTGTACCACTTCTCCAAAGCAAGAACAAACAAATAAACTTTGAATGGCCAATAAAACACGGTTTATCAACCACATAGCTGACGAAAGAGCATAAAATGTGGCCGCCACCAATGGTTATCAACTATTGGATGTGCCTCGGTGTTCACGTGCGTTTGGGGATTCACAGTAGTTGGTGAGTATATATAGTTAAGTTGATTTTTAAGACTTCTCTATATGATTTGTAGTCGTTGTCATCAATAAACATTTTATATTTCCATAAGATCTCAAACTTGTATGTGCTATTTGCTATATTCGGTACTTACATGGAGTAAAAAATTAGGCGAAAACGGCAACGAGAAACACCCTTAATAATTGATACATCTAATATTTAACACAATAGGCAAAAAATGACATCTGTCTTTCGTAGAGGATGATTGATAAAATAGAATTTAAACATATCGACCAAAATGTTCCAATGTCAGTTAGTTAATAAATTCTTAAGCAAACTTGAGCCTGGAAAAATTAACATCCATAACTTTTTCTTTTTTTTTCACAAAGAATGCGGTTTATGTACGAATCGTTATAATCTATTTTTACGCCTTTTTTATTATCCCAAGCATATTGATATCGACAAAATCTGTCACAGTTAAGTTACTCTATGCACAGTTAGCATTTGACGTTTCGGAGAATACCAACGTCGCGTACTTCGTGTCACATTGTATGAGCTTGGTTTCTTGTATAACAATCATGGTCTTCAATAGACAAGTAATTGTCCGTCAATGCAAGACTTTTTCACAGACTGACGCTGAGACATACCTGGAATACTCATTTACCCAATTTTTCTTCGCACAATGCTCCACAAATAACAATTCCGTACACGTTAGTCAATATTTCTTCTTCCGAGCGTGTCAGAGTTTTGTTTATTAATGCTGAGTACCTGGCGATCGATAATCACAACAAACGTTGTTATACGATAATACTATCGAGGTATATAATCTTACCGTATTTTTCTTAATCTTAATGGCTATACTTTTATTACTTGACAGATCATTCTTTGGAAACAGCTTCATGACAAGGCAAATTTGACCAAAGTTCAAAGGAGAGAATAAAGGTAAAAAGACAGATTGGTGATATTGTGATGATGATTTGTTGACCCGGCCGGCGATTTTATTCTGTGCACGATGTCTTAAAGACAATTCTGCTCAATATTGTTTTGTTGCGGTCTCAGAATCAGGTATAGTCAATGAAAATATCATTAAATCACTGCATATTTAACCGCATATAAGTACTTGGGTTTCTCTTTTCCTTTTGACGAGGCGGGTTACTTATTATTAAACAGTTCATAGACGATCGATTATTTTCATGCACGAATAACTCGTTACTTATCAACCAATTGGTTAAGGATACGAGACCCAGACGGTATCACCTTTGTTTATATTTTTTCTCCTCTGCCCATTGATACGCCTTCCACGACAACTGGTCGTTTTGTAAGGCCTACGTGGAATGATTCCGTTTAGGATGATGCGGGAGAGTATACTATGTGGTCTATCTACAACTGATTATATTACGTTGTTGCAATAAGCAGAGCGGGAATAATATTTAATCAAACAGTGAGACGGGATCGGATGCGGTCAATTCTGTTCTGAATGTAAAGCACAAGACCCGATATTAATTGGGTTGTTGGTCATCTACTAAATGCCGACTTAAGAAGATTGGATCTGGTTGTCATGGAACGATCTATAGCCAAGGAACAAGTTGCGCCAGAATGAGAGTTCTTCATTCCCGGAATGGGTTAATTTCTGATTTGGGCCCAGAACAGATAGAGATACGATAAACAGTCAGTTAGCCATACTCTTTAAAGACAACATTCTAATTGTATTCCGGTGAATGTGACACAACAGAACCAGCCTATAACCAATAAGAATAGAATAGGTAATATTCAGCCCCGGTTTGTTAATTGTGTGCATGACTACTGAAGCGATTATTCTTGCAATGGCATACAAGGTATAGAACAAAAACATTTAAACGCTTCATCACTATATATATTCGACATACTTTACCAGTAAGTGTTCATCATATTAATATGTTTATATTGTTTATGTGAACGCGATAGGCTATCCTGAGGGTTCTACTCAGTATCGCTTCATTAATGGGTTCTGTGTGATTAACGCTTTAC
>CAJVPJ010000819.1:0-16145 GCA_910592205.1 Paraglomus occultum | reverse complement strand
TCACCAGACCCGATTTTTCCTAATCAATAAATCCGATTATAACGCAAGCTCTGGTTATAACGAACTCTGGTTATAACAAACTAAAATTCTCCAGCCGGTCAGTTCGGTATAGGCAGCGTCAACTGTAAATGTCTGAACGTGTCGATTTCTTTCCTTTAGAAACGTTTCAATTATGTAATGTAATCATGTGACAAATTGATGAAAACTGTCAACGTTACGTAATAACCGATAATCCAATAATAGTATTCGGGATAGTAAATGGCAATGACATTTGCAGCGAAAGATAAATTTCCGTTATAACTTGGGAACGGACAGTACTAAGTAAGCATGGTCCCGGGTTGCATTGAGTACTTTTTGACTCTATTACTCTCGTTGGAGCTATTGGTTACGTCAAAGCTGCGTGTTTGATACTGTTACATTTTTTGTTAGCGTTTTTGACTCTTTTGGCGTATTTTGTACCTATGCAATTTTCTAGACAGGGTCGTTAGGGCCAGCCACTCGTTCATCCTTTCCAATATCGCTACTTGTTTCGTCGCGCAGTTTTGTTATCGACTTTCGTAATAATTGTACTACGTCAATTGTATCCATTGTACCTCCTGTATCGATCGATTTAAACGTGGCCCATATGGCGCATATGACAATGCATGCAGAATAATCAACTGATCAATCAATAGAGCAAGTATAAATAATCACCAATGCGTTAATTAAAATAGCAAATTATTAATATATTTAATGTGTTCTAGAAACGACTTTGGACATACGCTTATCTTTGTGATATATTTATATAGAAACATTATTAATTCTATGCACGTGAAAGGAAAGTAACACATATCTCGCATTATTATTTAGCATATTGATAGCTCAGTTGTCAAATATGGGAAAAAGAGAAAGAGATTGAAATAACAAGTGTCGAAGAACATTTACACAATGATACGAAAAAAATAACAAGCGTTGACGAAAATTTACATGAATAATAAGTACTACGATGCGATATATTGTAAGCTATGAATGTAAAGACCAAATTATTTGGTTGATACCATCTGAACTATGTGCAGACAAGTTATTGTCAATACTGTAAAACTCGATCCAAACGTAATTATTATACAAGTTGGCGTCCGTAATTTGATGCGTATACGGAACGATATAACCGTTGATCGGTATATTATTACAAGGAAAACTAACGTATGGATAATTAATGTTATTATTATTCAAGTTTTGGTTGTCGTCCGTACTTTGATGCGTATACACCGGAAGGTCGTGAATGACGGTATGACCGTTGATCGGTATATTATTATAATAAAAATCAGCGTATGGGTGATTAATAACATTATTATTCAAACTTTGACTGCCGAGGATATGATTCTGGAGGACGGTCATGGTTCCATGTTGCGAGTTTTGCTCAACAACATTATCATTGTTGTTGCTGCCGTTGTTGTTATTGTTGTTGTTGCTATCGTCGTCGTCATTGTCATTGTCATTGTTATCGATATTACTGCTGCTGCTGCTGCTGTTGTTGTTGTTGTTGTTGTTGTTGTTGTTGTTGCTCTTGTTGTTGCTGTTGTTATTGTCATAGTCATAGTCATAGTTATAATTATAGTTATTTTTATTGTCATTGCTGTTCTTATTATTGTTATTATCATTATTATCATAATTGCAACTTTCATCTACAGTCTCTCCATTTTTACTGTCAGTTTTTGCCTTGTCATTTTTATTCTTTACGAATGCGTCTTTATTCACTTCTCTAAACAACCAAGTTTGATTTCTTTTATTCCGTTTGGTTTTTTTCGGTTTATACACGTACTCGGGATACGTAGCTTTGTGTTGTAGTAGAGCCAATTTAGCAAGCGTGGCGAAATAGTCTTTGACAGCATCTGATTGAATATCCCATTTATCTTTGGCGAGCTTGGAAATTTTCTGCATTGTGCACTTGCCGAGATTTTGTATACGATATTCGTTTGCGAAATTTTTACGAAATAAAATCCATGCGTTAGCTGGACGAGGTGGCTTTCTTTTGGTTCGAATTAATTGTTGATACCGCGTGGAACAAAGAAGATCTTCGAGAGAAGTTTGAAGGTCGTATGGTGGGTTGAATATGAGATTGTTTTCGCGTGGGGTAAGTGTATCGATAAAATCAGAGATGGAAAGTGTTGGAGGAATTATTGGGGAAGGAAAGTGATTTTGGTCTGGCTTGATTGAACGGAAAATAGACATGGTTTATTGATTTGCCAGTAATGAGGAAACGTAGTAGTAGCGGGTTTATATAACAACAGTTAATGTATAACCTGTTTGCAAACCAAAAAGCATGCTAGCCTGATTAAGGAAATTTTCTTCTTCGACAAACAGTCACTTAATAAAATTGGTTAGGATCATCCGAAGCAAAATCCGAGACCCTAAAAAAAAGGTTCCTGCAAAAATATCGGTATTATTATAAGCCTATTGACAGATACAGAAAAGAAAGCTTTTAAAATAGCTTCAACTTTTAACCGGTTTCTATGGCGAGTAAACTTTTGGGTCTGAATTATTGTTTGACATATACTCGGAACGCGGATTTAATTAAAGTAAATTTATATATACTCTTGTCTTCTACGTTGAGCTATAAAGAATACATAGGTTCTGTTCGTTTTCAACGTATGTAATGCCACTTTGGTCTCTCAAAAAGGGTCGAGTGCGCATACTAGTGCTATGGATAGAAATACAGAACTCCGCTTTCATTTTTGTAATAATAAACTTAGTTATTAAAGAGAAATCGAATATGCTTGATTTTAGTTGCTGTAGTGGGGAGAGAGGTTTTATTTTAATAACGTGGGGAGTTGTGTCACTGTTGTCGAACAATGCCATAAAAGTCTCGTTGCTGATTGTTCTTATTTGGAGTTGTCCCAAATTTGTATATGACTACAATGAAATTTGCGCCAATGGGTGAATGGTTACGTTCATCATGTGACTCGAATTGAGCCTTTCTAAGATGGGTACGTTGCTTCACATAATAACGCACAGGAGCGTGTTTTACTTATACCCAATAGTACGTGAGCCGTAGAATTCAACTATTTATGCCCTCCGTTTTATCCCCAACAAAATTCTCAACGAAAGCGAGCCCCAAAACTTTCGCTTCTACCTACGTAATTTGTTTTCAAATGATAAATATAGACGCTGCGCATTTAATATGTACAGTGTAACCTCACCAGCATACATAAACTCGAATTCGAAAATTTTGACTTGAATTTCACCTTTGACATCTTTTCTTTCGATTCAACCGATCCAAACGATTCAACTGAAACAACTTGAAAAAAACCAACCAACCAAATTTTTTATGATTATATACCACACGTTCATACACCCATTCATACATACACCCATTCATACATACACCCATTCGTACATACACCCATTCGTACATACACCCATTCCTACGTACACACCTACACTTCACACTATATATTCGTATCGGAATGCCTCCCTACTCGCCCACTTCTCCATCGTCCCTAAAGGACTTGATATCACTCCACTCGACCCACTTGACCACCTCTGACATATGCATTCTCAACGATCCTCCATACAAGCTGACGATCTCCCTCGACATGCTTCTCCCGAATAGTAACTGCCGAGCAGTTCGCTCTCCGCCTCGTCCTCAGAACCCATGGATACTCTTCCGAAAAGACTTCGAGGCCAGGTACAGGAAGCATTCTCCAACAACTCCTGCGAGGAAAATCTCATCATTCGCAAGTGAAGCATGGAAAACGGGCGGGAGAGACGTTGCAAAATTCTTTGAAGTATTGGCGAAAGTGGCAGCGATTAGACATCAAATGATATACCCAACTTACAAGTTCTCGCCAAAGAAGACTTCGCCAAAGGAAAGAGAATGGGTGTTCAAACCAGACCCAAGAAGTGCTCAGTGTGAGGTAATGAATGAAGACAAGGACAGAGAGGTGGGTGGAGTGAGTGATTGCTTGAGACTTGCGGAAAAAGGAGTCGGTTTTGAGGAGAGAATAGACGCGGAAGAGAGAATAAGAATAGAATTAGAAAAAGTAGACGAATTAAGAGTAGAATACTTACACCAAGAGAGCGAAACGAGTCCAGAAATGGAAGAATGCAAGGTGGAAACGACATCTTCCACTGACTTTGCTGCGGCGTCTCTTCCAACACCGCAGTCGGGTTTGCTTTCTGCGCCAGTCTCAGATGTGACGATCATATCTCCTGATCTATTCCATCAACTCGACTCGGTTGGCTCTCCTGACGCGACGTTTGACACGACCGCATACCCTCGGCTCTCGTCCAACAATGATATTTGTGAGGTCTTCCTCAATCAAGATGTCAGTGAAATATGTAACAGTGATCTAATGAATATCGATAAGTTTGGTTTTCCCTTTAATCATCATGGAAGTTGTGTAAGCAATGATATGATTGACAATGGCGTTGGTGGGTTGGGGGATGGTGTGGGTAGTGATGCAGTTGATAGTGGCGTGAATGCATATGATTTTACCAATGAGTTTGCGCAGTACGGTTTGCCAAACATATCTGCGACCGAACTGTTACGATATGAACAGATTGAAATGGAGTACTTTGACTTTGAACTTTATCAACAAGAGACATCTGCAATTGATTCACCACTTTCGTGTTCGCTTGCTCAATTGTCTGCTCCGCCGCCTGGTGTGGGTTCTGCGTACTGTGGAACCAGGTTTTGCAGCGAATTTCACGCGAGTGAAATAGCAGAAACACAACAATTGCAGTCTCAGTTGGATCAATACCAATTGCAACAGCAGCAGCTGGAAAAGCAACTGGATTCTCAACTGGACTATCATCAACAGTGTCTCCAAAGTCAATCTCTGTCAAGCTAAAAGTCTGAAATATGGCTGCAAAACTGGTGAGATTGCTAATGACTATGATATCGTGCAAAAAAAAAAAAAGTAAATAATTTTGTTAACCTTCCAACTGGGATAATTAGGATTTATCCTTGTCGTCTTTGACTTAGCAGGCCCAAAACTTATTCCAGTCTCGTTACCTCATTCTCGTGGACATTTGCGTAGGCGTGAAACTATAGTATCGTTTATTTACTCCTCATATATGAATATGAATTGTTATTATAGCGAAAAGGAAAAAAAAAGGAAAAAGGAAAAAAAAAAAGGACAATATTACACCATAATAACATTAGAATTTAAACCATGAACGATTCTGACACTTACAACATTTCATTTTACCACTCCCCTTTTGTATACTACCGAGTTCCTATTAATATCGATATGTATCTTGTTTATGAAATAGGAATTACTTGTTTGTATAATAGGTTGAAGGAATGGTAAAGGGAAGTGTGGCATATATAAGAAGTCAATAAGACTATAAGTGTATGTGAGAGTGTAAGATTAGTGGGTGGGTTGTATGTGAATGCGAGCGTTGTCTCGCTGTATATCTATATGTCTATATATATATGTTTGTAAGTTGTTTAGCTCGTTCTTGGGACATGCATGGTATACTGAATAAACACCATTCTCAGACTTGTTTGGAACAGGACACTCTTTGGGGGGTTATTAGATAAGTGGCTGTGGGTCAACAGGGTGTATAGCGCAGTGGATCGTGAAGACGGGTATTTGAAAAGAAACTGACGTTAGCTAGGCGTACAAGCTTTACTTTATCTGTGTAATCTGACGATGAATCAAGATCACGACGCAAAAGATCGACAACAGTTTATTATTTTAGCAATTAAGGGTCCTATAGTAAAATATACAAAGTTTACGTTCTTTAGCAATATTTCTCTGGTAACTAGTAACGTGCCGCAAAAACAAATGAAATAAATGAATGAAACGGTTGGTTAAAAACTAGCCAAGTTATAAAACAGTAAATAACTTGCGTAAAAGGGAATTTCAGATTTGACAGAGAGATGTAATTGTCATTAAATTACTAATAATAAGCCGGAATGCTAAACCATAACGACAGTTATAATGTCCAATTAATTGCATTATATATCATTAAACAATATTAATATCTGTAAAGTAGATCAAAATTTAAAATCGGAGTTTCAAAACACGTCACTGAACACGTTTGATTGAGTCCCGAATATAGCATCAATGAAACTATAATTGATGCTGTGGCTTTCTTTAATGGACGGTCTTTGCCACAAACTCTTATCTTTTCATAGCCAAGCGTTTACATTGATAAATATATAGATTTTATTCGACGACTAGTTCATTTTAAGTTCCACTTAATGTAACGCAGCTTACAAGTATTTGATAAATATGGGACTAACTATAAATCTATTATAAACGCGAATATGGTGAACAAATTGTCAGTAAATGGTTAATCTATCGTTATGCTTTATATTTGTTTGTAATCCATTGGTTTATTTCAAGTAATTTTATACAAGGTCACTGTATACGCTAATAGTAAACTACGGCCGGGAATTTAGTCCATTTCCTACGTCACTGCAACGCCCCAAACTTTAAAAGTATCAAACGATGCGTACTGACGTTGAAGCTTTCATGGAACAATTAAACCGTTAACTTACAGAGGCATACTAGTATCGATACGACCTCTCTTGGTCAATCACGTTACACCGCAGACAGTGAGGAAATCACTCAAATTTCCTAAAATCCCTCCGCAGACTGCGGCTTCGGGTGAAGCATGAAGAAGATCACAGAAGGGCCAATTCCAGGAGAGATCACAGATAGTGAATTTTATCGTTTTTTTTTTCCCTGCGTTGACAGGTTTACTTGCTCTCTACCAACTTTAAGACTTGGCGATTTAATCATAGTGAACTTTGGTGATAGTGAAAACAAGTGATCGTCGCCTTCCATAAATGATAAACAAGTAATAATCTCAATGAATTTTCTCCGAGAGAGTGAATTCGATCCACCGAAAACCAACAAAGTAAACTTTTAACAATGAATATAGGGTTTGTACTTTCAATTTACTACTCAGTTACATTCAGGCGTTGATCAGGGATATATAATTTCGACATTACAATACCCATAATAGAAATTAGTATTTGTGGAAAAGTCATACCGACCGTTGGTATTGTCATTCATTGGATTATTGAATTGCCAATAATACTTAAAACCGAGGGCACGGAAAAAATATAAATTGAGTGGATTTTTCCATACTGCCTGCCAGGCTCAGTCGAACGAAAGTTGATAGTAGATAATACTCGAATAATAATAGACAGTCATTCGATCATCATAGAACAACCAACAAGCAAAACTCGAACCGGTATCGAAGCGGAAAATAATAACGATGGAATACGAATGGAAAGATATGGAAGTCGAACTTCGTAAAGCGGGAATTACAGCGCCCCTCGATTGGTTTAAAGGCATCACGTATGAAGAATTTTCGATATTGCTTAACCCTCCGTACAATCTCTCAATGTCGTTTGAGGAACTATTCGCCCCAAGCAAAAAACGAAGGGACCGAAAAACGCCTCCTCGCCCTTTGAATAGCTGGATTATATTCAACAGGGATTATACCGTTAAATGCAAACATTCCGACGAAGCAAGCAGTAAGGATGGCAGGCGTTTGGCAGCAACAGCTTCCAAAGTCTGGAAGGAAAAAATGCAAGAGGATACCGAATATTTTAACATTCTTTCGAAAATCGCGGAAAACGTACATAACATTATGTATCCTGATTATCGATACGATCCTTCATGTAAAAAGGAAAAATTTCGAAAGAAAAAGACCTGTGCGGGTTCAACGCAAAAGCGTAAATGCGTAGCAGCAACAAACACTATGCGCAAAGAAACTGGCGAAGAAAACGCTGATAATAGCAAACTCTTGAATAATGACATAGACATTGGTACAAATATAAACACTTCAAATATTAGTCAAGATATAGCCGTCCCTAGCATTGATGGTAATAATGATTGGATTCCTTGTCCGTATCTTTATTATCTTGATATCAATGAACCGCCAAGCGATAGCGAATATTTGGACGCAGCAAATAAAGACGCCATCGATGCCCTTTTTGTCGATATCACCAGCAGTCCAGATAGTAACGCTTATTTTACGCCACACAACTCGCCAATTATTGATCAATCGGAAGAGTATAACCTGCCATTATCTCGCGATGGTTTTACAGGGTATTTGTCATGGTTTCAATCGGACGAATTTATGGAAAACCCATTTTTCGGTAGTCAACAGCAATACTTGTAATTTCGCATACGGTTAAATAGATTATTCGTATTTTAGATTTTTTTTCTCCTCTCTCTTCGACTTTTCGTTTCGATATGTATATGCTGTTTCATAGTTAAAAATTAATTCCGAACACTAGTATAAGTATAAGTAAATTAAGATGTTAGTTAATTATTTTAGTGCCCATGTTACTATTTTTATTTTATTTTATTCTTTGTATTCTTTTTTGTTTGCTCAACAATATAAAACTTAAGTTACAATGCTAAGAACAGGTGCGAAAGTATTGTTCGCCGAACAATTCCCATTAAGTTTTTTACGCCATTGGTGTATCAAATTATGCTATTCTGAAAAAGAGGGGGGAACTTTGCAATAAATTTGGTAAATCACGTGATTAAAATGAAACAATTTCCAATTTCATACCATGGGGTGGCTTGGTGTTTGACACTTTTATTTACACATTTGCAGACACAATGTCAATTGCGTAACAAGTAACAAGCCACCAAATATGACAGGTCATCCTTCACAATGGTCAACTTGCATGATGATCAGCGCAAAGAAAATTTCAGAAAAAAAAAAAAAAGAAAAGGACACAGCGGACAATGAGACGTTATAATGATGTTATTAAGGCTACTTGCTTAGTCTTTACTGAGCCTCACATGCGCAGATTGCCTCTAATGATGTAAGTGATGCTTAGTATAGATTGATGCTTAGTATTGGTTGATGCTTTCAACAGTGGCGTTTTTCATGATACGATTTAACTTTGGGCTCCAACTTTACCTCGAGAAAGAGTAATTATTGCGATATCAATACGAGTGTTTATTTAGATGCCGGATTTGTCATATTACAAACGCATTAATTGAAACATGCCATCTCACAACAAACATGAACTATATCGATGTCATCGGTTGATGTAAGGAAGATTTTTTACATATGGTAACAAAATCATGATTTGTAATGTGATGATGACATATAATACTGGTTCACAGCTCGCGGGGAGAATGCGGGAAAAAAAAAAAAAGGAAATCAAGACTGATCAAGAAAATATTGCAAATTTCGCATTTGTTCAAAGCGTGCATGGGACGTTCAAACAACGGGATCCACAGATGCCATCTCGTCATGACAATTGTTGATACTGCAAAAGACACTGGGATTCCTAATTTGGCGACGGGGGTTCCGAAATCAAATTGTTTTTTTAGCATGAAAACTTTTGATCATAACAAGTTTGCCCTTTATTCCCAAGAAACCCATCGACAATTCTGATACAGCATCTTTTCTGAAACGAAATTGTAAGTGAAAGGGCATGTCGTGTATTCCTATAAGATTGATTACTTTTGTTAATGCAGGCTCTATACTCGTCTTCATTCTATGTTCGGATTAACCGAAAATCGGCGTATACGCATAAACCTTTTAACTTTCGTCAATCGTTTCTGCATCGGGCTAACAGGCTATTGATAAAAACCATTGATTTGGAGGTTGGTTTGGTTAACTTGTTACTGTCTTTGGAACATGAAGCGTTATGTTTTATGCAAATTATGCATCTTTTTTACATAGGAAACGTCATAAAGTCATTCATTCTCCTGTCTCCCATTTTGGTCTAATAACAAGTGTCGTACAATGTCCGAGCTTTGACGAAAGTAGACGATGATCACGAGTCGGATATTGGCTATTCAAAGCCGTCGTGCTAAGGCGAATAAAGTTCTGTAGAACCGTTGCCATATTTGGAGCGAGTTCAGAACCTCATCAGCATTGGGCTGAGCAAGGCCAAGAGGCAGGTGTGCAACACTAGCGCTAGGATGATAGTGGATTGTCATTTGCTATGAGATCGCGTATTGCGTATAGTATGAAAAGACGAAACCCGTTCATTGCTCATTGCTCATTGATCTAATCTAAATTATCGCGACCGTTTACGGAAGACAAGCAAGTTTCAACAAGTTCTTTAACGCATCGAGCCAGGGTGGGTACCGTAAAAGAGACAGTTATGCAGTGGTACAATTAAAAGTTTGTTGATAATAAGCAGTTCGGATGTAACTCGAGTTATTCATTGTGGTTTCCAAAAGAGAACCACTCCGCCAACACGTTCAAACCATCAAGTGGTTTCAGACTTGTTTATACGTTTCGTGTTGAATTGGTATATCATAATTAGACAGTTACGTTCATTTAGTGCTTGATCCAATTGATAGATAACCGAATAAGGTTTCGGAAATAGCCCACAATATTTAATTATGCAGAAAAACGCTTGTTGTTAATAATTTTTGCTGTACAGAAAATTTTTGTTATATTTACTCGGAATAAATCTTTTAACTTTGAATAAACGTTTGTGTTTGTTTGTTTTTTTAAAAAAAATTAGCGTATGCATTGTTCTGTTATTCGTTTATTTTACAAATGATACGGGCGTTAATTTAGCCTATGCAGGTCTCAATGACGATATTCGAACGAGTAATTTCATTGACTAGTTACCGAAAATATCCAACAATGTTTAAGCTAAACATGCCACAAAATTGCCAGCCCTTTTGTTATACAAATTATAAACTTTATTGAACTGCTCAAAATTTCCAATTTCTGCCGAGACAATATATGAGACGATAATTTCGATAGCAAGCTTTTCATAACAGATAGAGAGGTTAGCATGAGTACAGTATGGACTTTCTCTAAAATACAACTAGTCCAAGAGCAGAAGTGTCAAATGTACAAGACTATCAAATATTCCCATTAGTATGTAAATGCAAACCCGCTGTAAACGACAAGTCCATATCAGACATATGGTCCCGATGCATTGCATTTAGAGAGGTGTTTGTTGTATATCGGAATTAATCGGCCATGTCCCTTGTGTCTATCGTTTGCGCAGACGAATCTACAAATGTCTTTGCTACCGCATTAAACGATGCATACTCCATGTATGCTTCCATCGCTATGAAAAAGCAGCAGCTTGTGCAGTCGGTATGTAAACTACGTTTTAGCCATCGCTTGCGGGTTGTTTGACAAAAAACCTTGGAATGCGTCTTCATGTTGAGCCGATGTTGCTATAAAGCATCATATTATCCCACGTTCAGAAACAGTTTTGATGCTAGTTCTATTAATTAATAGAAAGTTAATTGCCTCTATCAAATCATAATCTTTTTGTTAACACATTATCAACCTCTTTGAACAAACCGTAAAGCTGTTCCCCAGCAAAAGTCATCAGACAACTACCCACGCCGGGCCAAACATGTGCTCTTTTCTTTTGAATCCAACATTCTTTTATATATCGGCCTGACTCGGCAGAATCAATCCTTTATCCGTCTAGAGAAACAAAGATTCATTTGAATGTAAATAACGAATTTACTCGTCGACATTTGATGAATAGTTAGGTAAAGCTACTTACCGGTCCCGTTTCTTGTAGCGTTTTTGAATGTTGTAGAGCTTCAACACTTGCGCTCTTAGTGTCTCTATACTCATTTACAGACATTTGAGTAAAACAGAGTGCAGTCATTTTGTCAAATCTTGCATACTCTCGGGACAGCAATCCGAGTTGTAGCAAATCGTGAGGCTCTCTTGTCCAGCATTACAACTGTTCTCTCAACAACAGTCCAAAGCTAACCATAGTGTTTTCTGCTAGCCAGCTAGTTTGCTTTACAAACTAGGTTCATGTGGGCTACCGTCCATAATACAGTACTTTTAATAGATAACATAACAAACCGTCACATTCGAGTGCATGGGTGTTAAAGAATGGTTCATTGCTTTATGCCCGAAAGCGTCAGAACGGTGAACCGAGGCCAAGCAAGCTTAGCAAAAGATAATGCGAAGTGGGCGTTGAGGAAGAAAAGCCAAGTCATTTCGTGGACGAAGATTACCAGCGTAGATCACTCAAATAAAGTTCAACCAATAGCGATCTTCTCTTACAGTAAAGTTTAATACATAAATTAATATATGTAAAAATCTGATGTGTTTATTCACAGTCCACGTAATACATACGACAAAAAGTTGCTATGATACAAAAAGTTCCTACAATTTCCCCCAATAAATATATTCAAAAAAAGTTGATACAAGAAAAGATACTCATCCACACGTCCCCATTGTAATACCCATGTTATTTAATTTCCATAAAGCCCGCTCCCATCTTCAAAAGAAGGAGACGTCATTCCATAATTTTCATTATATAAAATTGGAGCAAATAACGGAGGATTGTAAGAGTTATTGTTCATACGCATATATTCTAAATTGAAATTTGGTATTAATGGAATAAGCGAACTATTTTGCACGCTCGTCGCTCTGTTATCGTCCGATAATACAATTTCTCCCAAACTTGCGTCCTCTCTTGCAAACTCAAAATTGTTGCCGTCATCATCTATTGCGTAAACGTAAGATTTGTCAACGGGATCATAAGCGAATTCCGGTCTTCCCAGCGGATTCATCGAAGATCGTCTTCTTTCCCGTGGTCGAGGTTTAAATTTGTATTCGGGATACATGGCCTTGTGACGACGTTTGGCAATCTCGGCCAAACCGTTAAACCACTTTTTTGCATCATCGCTTAACTTGTCCCATTCGGGTTTTGCATTTTTGACAATCTTTTGAGCGTCTGCACCAGAGCCGTTGGAAAGTAATTTTAACCTGGCTGCGTAATCTTTCGAAAATAATATCCAACTGTTTGGTGGACGCGGTGGTGGTTTCTTGCTGTTACGTGGTCGTTTGCTCGGTGCCAATAGTTCGTCGATTGACAGCGTTAGGTCGTATGGGCAGTTTGTTGGAATTTCCGAGTCGGACAGAGATGGAGAGGGCTCAGGAACAGAAGTGTTTTCAGAGTATATTGTGGAACGAGAAGCAGTGTTTTGAATTGTTTTTGTTGTTGTTTTTGTTGTCGTTGTCGTCGATGTCGCTGACGTCGATGTTGGATTTATGGTAGAGTGTACGTTTGACATTTTCAAAGAGGAAAATTGCGAGTCTGGTAATGAAGATTGTTGAAATATTGATTGTAATAAATGTTGTTGTGATGGAAATTGCTGTATTTGTGTTTGTGTTTGAATTTGTGGTTGTAGTAATTCTTGTGATGGTCTTTGACTACCGCTGTTTATGAATGGGTGGTTTGGTTCAAATGAAAATGATACCAATGACGAAAACGAGTGGCGGCGAGAAGATAAAGTTTGTGTAGAAAGTTGTTGCGTTTGCATCATCTAATTTTTACAAGTAACATTAGGAAAAATGCGTTCTTTTATATTTTACGGCGATTACAATTATGGGGGATAAGAAATACCAAAAAATGTTCATTCGCCATACATTTGAGTGACACAAAGCCGTCAAGCCGCCACAGCCGTGCCACTTCGGTTTTAACACTATGTTGCACAAATAAGAAGACGAATAGTTGTTCTCGCTGAAGCAAAACCTATGTATCTAATTTGTTGATAAAGCCGAGATAAGAAGATGAAAGAGTTATGGAGGCGACGAATTTTTGAGAAAGTGAGGATGGGTGTGGCTGGTGACCATTCTAAATCTTAAACTCAAAATTTTTAATTCCTGCAAGTCGTTCTATAACCAACAGCTCGGCTCATATTAGTTGTTGACGAAAGACAATATAATGTTCAATGAGCTGATACATTTTTAAACTCCTATCAGTTATTGAAGTTCCATTAGAGGTAAGGCGAAATCAAAATGGTACGTCTTTCGGAAAATTAGCAACTTGGACATTAAAAAACTATGCAACTAACCGTATTTTGGCATATTGACACCAAATTAGTATATTG
This sequence comes from Paraglomus occultum, assembly GCA_910592205.1. Taxonomy (NCBI): domain Eukaryota; kingdom Fungi; phylum Glomeromycota; class Glomeromycetes; order Paraglomerales; family Paraglomeraceae; genus Paraglomus; species Paraglomus occultum. The sequence continues at coordinate 2,322 of CAJVPJ010000819.1, read as the reverse complement.
AATGTCTTGGTTATGGTACGGGTTACAATTTAACACAAACCTCGTCGTTGTTATTTTGTCGGAATGATAAATATCCATAATCTCTTACAAACTGCGTTGAATAAGCCTTATATGTTACACACAAGACATAGACAGAAGGCAGTGCCCAATCTTGTGGGTAGGACACGTGCTTTGAGGAGAATAAGAGTAGGAATCATCGGACCGACTGGAATCATGCAATAAATCAATTGGCATAATAAAATCCTATGTCTAATATATCCATACGTTGTCTTTTATAAAAAATGTTGTGAGTCCCTCGTGGGCGTTAGCGCATTATACTATCATTAATTAGATGCATGATAAAAATAATCGAGTCAATAATAACCGGCGTTATTGTTTTAATCCATCAAATGGTTCCAACTCATTTTCCGTCAGCAATACTTTCGTAATACGATTTTCGACGTAAATGAGTATTCGCCCCCTTGGTCGCAAATCAATATAGCATATACATTGCAGAGTTTGCAGAAATGACCCATAATTTCTTCGACTGCAATATGATTGTTTGTTTGCAAATAATAATAACGACGAGTCTTTGTCTTTGATTGTCCAAGTATTCACCCCCTGGGGAAGGCACCGCTCGATTTTCATTAACAATAAATTACTTGAATGTCAATTTTTTACTTTTTGAGAAGTGGCTGAATGGCCATGGAAGCTTCTCGGCTCGTAATCAACATGTCGTCAGACGTTTGGCTTAGATAGTCTAATTGTAAATGGAAATGAGCGACTAAACTTGCCTTTTGATTACCGGGGTAATGTAGTGTTTACGATTTGTGCTAGATGAATATAAAACGCATGCTTTCAATGCATTTTTGTTGAAATTAATTAAGTGCATCAAAGCATTGCAAATCAATCGGCAATTGGGCATACAAAAAGCGCAGTAGAGCAAATATGGCAATCATCTAACATTCCCAATGTCGCTATTGTTTCTACTCCTGCGGATGTCGAACAGTTGAATTGATTAGTTTATTAAAGACACTTTGAGAATCTTGGAGCAAACAACTCGAGAATGGACTAGTCGTGAAAAGTGCTATAACAACAAAGAGACATACATGATATTGCCTATCTATATAACCAACAGTACGAGTTTGTTCAAGTCAAGGAAGACCTCTGTGTTGTTATTATTCTTGTTATTCTTCTTATTCTTCTTATTATTCTTATTTTCGAGTTTTGGTCAAGTTGTGGGGTAAAACCAAAGGATATTATAAGGAGTCCATACCCCGCAGCGTATTCGCCATTAACAAGCTCTTCACATTAACAAAATGTATGGATTGTTTATGCATTTTGTCATAAAGATTTGGATATAACATCTTTCTTACAACTGACTCGCACGTTGTGTGAGTATAAACTATCGACAATAGAAGCTGTTATCACATTGTCTATCTATGACAAGCTCTATCTTTCCTGCGGTTAATTAGGTTTGATATCTAGTAGAATGTCACTAAGATGGCTAACAAATGACGATTATAACGGCTACTTTCACGTTGTCATGCGCTTAATCAGTAATTCGTTTCAAATCAAAATCATGTTAATATTAGAACGAACAACTTGTCGTTGAATGGTGTCCGTTTACCTAACCATCGTTATAACCAGAGTAATTGTATCTTCTCTGCGATACATAATATAAAGCTTGTTTGTTGTATTAGTATTAGATAACCTCCCGTTTTCTCCTGCGGTTTAATCAATCGATTGAGCGTTTTCAATGGAACAGATGTTTTGAATGAGCAATAATTAGCTAGTCGGAAGTTTCAATGGAAAAAATGTGCAGTCGAGAATTTCAAAGAAAAGATGCTGCGAGTGAGCAGTAAGTAGCCAATGGGGACTTTTTTCAAATAGAAAGATGTGAGTGCGTAGTAATCAACCAGTCGAGAGTTTCAAGAACAGATGCTGCGAGTGAACAGTAATTAGCCAGTCGAGACTTTTTCAAGTTGTGAGCGTATGCAGTAATTAGCCAATCGAAACTTTTTTCAAATGGAAAGATGCTGTGAGTGTAAGCAGTTAGTAGCCAATCGAGACTTTTTTAAACGAAAAGATGTTGTGAGAGTAAGCAGTAAGTTGCCAATCGAGGCTATTTCAAATGGAGAGAAGCAGTAAGTTGCCAATCGAGACTTTTTCAAATGGAGAGATGTTGTGAGCGTAAGCAGTAAGTTGCCAATCGAGACTTTTCCAAATGGAAGATGTTATAATGTAAGCAGTAAGTTGCCAATTGAGACTACGACGCAGTAAATTACCCATTAAATGTATGCTATGTGCATCATATTGTGCGTTCATTGTCTTTGATTTTTC
>CAJVPJ010000818.1:0-16148 GCA_910592205.1 Paraglomus occultum | reverse complement strand
AGGATAAGTATATCGTAAAGAAAAAAAATAACCATCGCCATCATAAAATGCATACAAATTAACTCATTACCCAGAGTCCCTGCTAGGTATAAGTACAACTAAGCACCAGATATAATTATAATAACGCTAACAAGCGGGGGAATCGATAGAATTCAATCCAAAGCCCTTCCGTCCATTAATAGAGTTATTACAATCCCAACAGCAACATCACACTCAACCCCTAAAGTCAGAAACCGCCTGCTTTTCACACGGCAAAAAACGAATTAGAATCAGAGACACCGTTCCGAGTAGTAGACGCATTTACATCTTGCATCGTTGTCGCAGATGGCGTCGATTCCGATGACATCGCGGCAGCAGTTGTATTATCCCGAGTTATAAGCCTTTCAAGGAGATTCTCACTAAATTGCACGTTTGGACGTGTTCTAGGCATATTAGGACTCACGGCGATAGACGGTTGCTGCGGCTGCGGCTGCGGCTGCTGCGGTTGTTGACGTTGTTGTTGTGGTTGTTGTGGTAGTTGTTGCTGTTGCTGTTGTGGCTGCTGCTGCTGTTGGTGTTGTTGTTGTTGTTGTTGGTGGTGATGTTGGTGATGATGCTGATGATGCTGTTGTTGTTGCTGCTTCCGCTGACTCGAAATCTCGCTCTCACTATGTCCATGTCTTTCCATACACCACCATCGATGACCTTCGTTCCATGCTTTCGACTGACATGGTTTTGAACAATATTTAGCCTTGCGACATCTACGACATTTAGCAAATTCGCGGGGATATTGTTCCCATTTACCGCATGCCATGTAAGCACACTGGCGAATTCCACCCCGATTGTCATCTTTCCGGCAAGCGTTTCTCATAATGACACCCGCCCAGTATTGTATATCTGGTGGGTGGAAGCGTTGAGTAAACTTTTCGACCAAGGAGAAAACATTATGGGGAGGATAGGCATTGTGAAATGTCTCTCTAAGGTGAGGGTATTTGGAGAGATAAGCTAACAGTTGCAGAGAGAGGAGTATATCTTCTTCACGATAGAAAACGTTGATATCAAACTGTGAATCAGCAGTACTATTAGTTGAGGCAGACAAAATGGTATTTGTATTAGTTACTCCAGCAAGTGGTTGGAGATTGTTTTCTTCTGTGTCAGTCACCGAGCCCCATGAGGCGACATCTGATCGCGCATCTTCTGAGGGACGAATGTTATATCCTGTAAACATCCTACTTGGTATGGGAGCAGGAACTATATACGCGTGATAAAGATAAAAATTAAATGAATCAGCAGACGTGATAAATCACTATGACAGTCTAACGAGCATAAGAAACATTCATCTATGAAAAGTCAAGCTATTTGCCAAATCGAAATGACTATCAGATCGGCATACAACAGGTGGGTATAAAAAAGAAGTAATCATGACCACATTACCGTTTTCCAGTAAAGCTTCATGCAAGGCAGCGTGTTGTGATGATAACAACTGAGCCGTATACAACTGCTGTTGTTGTTGTTGCTGTGCCGCTTGCTGTTCTTTCTCCAGCCTAACATGATCCAAAGCTTTTAAAAAATTGTCCAATACGGTAATAATAACTGGTATCATGCCTGCCTCAACAACTCTCGTCCTTATCTTCTCTGAACCACGGACTCCTACGTTCGCAACACATTGAAACGCCATAGACCACTTCCAACCACTTCGTTTATCGCTAGCTTTTGTTGTTTTAAGTATTCTAACTAGACGCTCAAGTCCTCCATCCATTGTGAGTATTTCACGGATGCGAGGAGATGTACTAGTCAAATATGTGAGATGAGTGAGCGAGTTGATTAGAGGTAACATGGCTGTGCAATCTAGGGCTCTTCTGTCGTAAAGGGCAGACGTGATGCATACTGAAGCTCGGTTCTGGGAAGGAAAGGAAAAGTTTGATTCTCTCATGCTCAGTGTATGATCGTATATAGTGTGTGGGTATTAAGAGTATTATTTGAATACTTTTTTTTTCTCGCCTTTTTTTTATTCGTAGGGGGTGGGGTTGGTGGAGAGTGTTACCCGGAGTGGTTAAAATATAGTGTTGGAGAAGCGAAAAGTAATTGATAGGTAGATGGGAGACGGAGTAAGGAAGGATGGCGAATGATGAAGTGGTAAGCAAAGAGAAGAGTTCTATCAGACAATAGTAAGTGAGGAGGAGGCAAGGCCTTTGTTTGGACCGAGGTGAAACCAGACTGATGGAGCAGTATGAGAGAGGGGGAGGATGGATTAAGTATAAATAATGACATACAATAATAGGATATGGGAAGAATATATATATGGTATTATAGTATATTAATAATATATGATATAATAATAGCACAATTAAATATCTGCACTTGCATCTATAAATCACCATCCGATTTGCATTTAGGTATTTATGCTAGTAGCAAATCGTCTACGGGGATTGTATTTGGTATTACTCAGCCACATTAACATCCCCTTTTCTCAATCTGGCGCACATCACATAAACTCACCAGTTTTACTTGCTTTTCGCCGTTGTACCACGATATACCAAGGGAGGTTGCGATTAAAGATTAAAAAGAGGGATGAATGGATAAAATTGCAAGGGGTGAAAGACAAGTAGGGGAACGAGAGCATATAGGGGAATCGTGTGCACAACGTTACTATCGGGAATGAAGGATGGGTGAATTGCCATTTGAAGGAGAGAAGAGAGGAGTATTGCATTACAGGAAAGTTAAAAAGACTGTCCTGTCAAGCGTGAGTGTGAGTCGAGTCTTGACCGTTCTCACAGTCATAAAGGGGACGACTGCGTGAGTGGTTTTCAGGCAATAATAAAGCTTTTATATTTCTTAATATTAATATTAATATGCTGTTGTTATTATTATTATTGTTATTATTGTTATTATTAACTATTAAAATTTACATCACTTCTTACGCCACTAATTTTATGCTGCATTACATTCTTGATTGTTTGTCATTGTCTGCTATTCTCATTATTTATTTAGGATTTGATAGGCCATACCAGGTTTTAAGTTTTGGCAAGTCAACCTTAACGTCTGTTTAAAGACATTTGTGTAAACCCGTGACGGACTGCGTACGAAAATGTATATTAATATTGTTTGGTTTCCCCAAAATTATAAGGAATCTATCAAATCACACCCGTTTTGACATCTGTATATATCAACCCGAATCGTAAAGAAAAAAAAATGAAACTAACCCCCGTCGGATATCGGAGCATATCACACGAGCAAAATCAATACTGCAACTGTACACGCATTGCATCACATTTATTAAACCAGACAAAGTAGACATAACGCCACACAAATTTTTCAAGGGGGATTTTTCAAAATTGTTAATCGTAATAGTACAATTGGTCAGATGATCCATTGATTGTAGATAATAAATTATTTTAATCTCAAATTATCACATGATGATTGTGGCGTCATGCACACTTGCATATTATCACCCTTTCGCAAAGCATTCAGCTATTAGGGCGCGAGACGCCTTGATCAAGTAAATTTCATGGAATAATAAAGATTTATTGTCCACGAATAAAATGTCAATCATAGTTACTCAATCTGACCGTTCAATTATCTCGCGACAATCCAGAAGAAGTGTTGATACTGATATTGCAGTCACACGAACACACCTTTGTATGATTCTGCGAGAATGCATTGAAGAGCGACAGCGACAATCATGACTGAATTGCTCCATTTGCATTATGTAATAGACACCTCTGTCATTCGACGAGCAATTAGTACACCTGTTGAAATATGACAAGTTTACTATAAATAACTCTAATAGTAGCTAATTATAATTATGGAGACATTTGTTTCGCACAGAGAAAATTTGAGTATACCCAATTGAGGTAATGAACCGTTCAGAGAACGTTCTAACGCGATAAATCAAGATACAAATTTTCGTTTTTGCGATATTAATATACAAATTTGGGCAGACTGCGACAAAAATCGGACAAAGTGAACGTGACATAAATGAGAGGCTAATGTGGCTGAAAGTTAACTAATTTGGCTAATCACATTTTGATTTATCACTGTGCCGTAATAGGGGCATGCTGCAACAAAACCAGACATTTGATCATGTGATATAAATGAGAGGCTGATTATGATGTGACTGTAAAATTGACTAACGTGACTGATGACGTTTTGAAAAGTAATGGTGCATTCATAAACTTATGGACTTGTTAATTTTAATGTTCCCTATTACTATATTATTTATCATACTAATACTAGATTGTGATAAATATAAGTCTAATGTGATGAATATAGGACTATATACAATATAAATATGAAACTGATTTACATTAAATCCACCATGGGAACCCATTTACAGCACAATTAGAAAAAGCTCAAGGAGAAAAAATTGCTCCATACATTTTTAAATCAATGATACCCAAACACTCCAGGACTATTACTATCTAGATAAAGAAAAATTTACTTATGAAATTTACCAAGAAGAAAGAAATCATAACTACTAAACAAGCATTAAACCCAAACCTTAAACCTATAATAAACCAAGAAAAAAAAGAAGACTGGCAGAATAAACAATCAAATCATTATTAGAACACCTTTTTTGCGTTCCAGCAACTTTGATTTCCAACAAATAATGCCTCAAACAATGGCTTCTCCAAGACCTAACAAAATAAGTTTTGATAATACTGCTAAAGGACTACTTCAGGTTCAGAATACTTCTGTTCATTATCTTCAGTAGGTTTTCTATTTTATAGTAATAGTGCTTCTTAGTATTAGTATTAGCATGATTTTGACCTCCTAACTTTCTGCATAGTACTTAACAATTCCCTTCTTCAGTAAATTCTTTCACAGTTTCATAAACTGAGAGATCTAGTCTAACCAGTCCTTTTTAATCTTCTTTAAATTTTTTCATCTCTCTCAGGATTTTGTTCTTTAACTTACTATTACTATATGCTTCTAATGGCCTGTAAAGCAATAGTCTCTACCACTATTTCAGGGTCTCAAGTAAAGAATCAACTAATCAATCATGATCTTTATTATTTTTATCAGGAAGATCATAAATATCATCTTCTAGTTCTGTGTCTTAATCAATTTAGCTATTACTATTGACTTTACTTGGGGCATTAACTCTGTCAGCCAGCCTTTTAATTTCCTCAGCATTGGTTTTGAAATTAATGTTTTGAGAATAATCAATTTATTTTTGGACTAAAGGACTAAATACATTTGTTTTGACCCCTAAAGCTCCTGTGAGTATGAGGTCCATGATAATGATCAACAGAAAATTTTCCAGAAGAGTTGGACTAGTTACTAATGCTCTTAATTCATTTGCTTCCACTGGATCTAATCCATGATTCACTGATTTTAAAGAATTTTTTATACTGCTTAATATTATATAATTCCTCATTATAGTATTTACCAGCATCTTTTCTTCAATTATCTAACCTTTCTGTAAAGCAAGTGCCATGTCCTATTACTATTCAGTGATTATATTTAGCTAGTTTACAGTTTCAGTCACATCTAGCTTGATTAATTCTGCAACAAGATCAAAAGTAGCATTATTTTTCAATTTTTATCCACCCCAAAATATTCTGCATAAATAACAGTTCTCAATAACTCTTCTTACCTGGTTTATCATGCAGAGTTTTAAATTGAGTGATCAAACCACTTACTCATAAGTTTTTAGTGTTTTTTTTTTTTAATTTTTTGCTGCTTTAATTCAAGTTTTGTTAGAACTAATTTCTCTTAATTTATCAACTTTCTTACCTAACTTAGCACCTTCTCCTTTAAATTCTCCAATACAGCATCAGCATTTGTTACTCATTCATCTTATAAACTTATATTGAATCAATAACTTTGTTATTTTTTTATATTTGGGGCATGCTGCAACAAAACCAGACAAAGTGAACATTCTATAATAATAATTGAGGGGCTGATTATGATGTGGCTGTAAAATTAGTGTGACTGATGACATTTTGAAAACTTATGGACTTGTTAATTTTAATGCTCACTTTATCATACCAGAAGGTGATGAATATAAACCATAAAATAACATAATTTGATTAATTATAATACAGGATTGTCTTTATATAGAAAAATATTAATATAAAATTAATTACATCAAATCCACTATGGAACTCAAGAATTACAGCACCATTAGAAGTATTTTTAAATAAAGCCCAAGGAGAAAAAATTGCCCCTTATGTTTTTTAAAATCAATGATACCCAAACTCTCCAGGAATAAGAAAAAATCACTTACGAAATTTATCAAGAGGAACGGAAAATCATATCTACTAACGAGCATTAATATTAAAACCAACACAAGAAAGAAACGAAAATTAGAAGAAACGTAAGGGAAATCAATAGTGTATAATCTATTAATTATTTGTATCAAATAAAATTGCTTGCGTATATTTGAGTTCTTCTTTCAGACTTTATGTGTTCTGTTCATCCTGTTTAGTTGAGTTAATGGAGAGAGTAGAATGATTTGATTAGCATCATCGCTTGCAGTATGAATTGGGGAATGTATTAATTGTAATGTTTGATGTTAGCATTAGCAATTATAGTATTTTTCCTGAGAATGAATTTATTTGAAACATGTAAGAACTATAGTCAATCGATTTAAATTTTCGATAAACGCAATTATTAAAATTAATGCAACATGAACGATAAAAGAGGATTACCCGTATATGAAGAATAATAAATATAACAGTTCCAACGAATGATAGATTGCGATTTTGATTGTTCAAAAATGATTCCGAGAGAAAAGTTTGCCGAATTACGCGAGGCGTTTCAGAACCGAACAAGACATATTTTTAATGGCCCAACTGAAAGAAAACCCGTACTTATAAGCAAACGTTTATTACTGAGATCGTAATACAGCTCTTTGCCAAAAAACGTATCTCAATATGTTAGGAATTGGCCGCACGCACTTCGAAAACGTTAGAAATTACCTAGCAACAAATGGCATAATACCACGCATTCACGGTAATATCAAACGAGTACCACGATGGAAAACCAAAATAATCATTGATATAAACGTTGCTACTGTCGTGAAGAATTTTCTCGAAAAACACATGACTACCAAGTCCGTGTAGAAATGTCAATCGCGTTACTCAATCGCTTATACTATTGCCAACCGAAACAAGTTATAAATCGGTCTATCTTGATTTATTTGCAGGTCTCGAAAATGATAGCACACTGAAATTGTTAAAATATGATGCATTTCGCAAGTTATGGGCATCAATTAACGCCCTACATTCAAATCATGAGTCCAGGAACGGGTTTGTGTGACGCGTGCCAACATTTTCAGAACGGCTTACAGTACAACGCTCGCAAGGAAGAAGAAGCGAGAGACGTACTAAAGAAATTCAAAGAACATCTGATTAAGGCTAAATTAGAGAGAAATTATTGCAACAAAAATACGAAATTAGCAGAACAACAGAAAAAATTGGTAAACAAGCATTTTATAACGAGAGGTAAAGCTAATTATTGTAGTGTTGACGCGACTGATCATTACAACTACGATTGAGCGCAAAATGTTCACGTTCCGCATTCCGATCAACAGGTAAGTAAAATTTATTATCTTAGTCCGCGTAAAGTACATTTATTTGGTATTCAGGATGAGGCAATACGTGAACAATTAATTACGTTCTCGATGAGAACGAAATAATAGGAAAAGGACCTAATGGCACACTAAGCATGGTATTCGATGGCATTAAGAGATGGAATAAAGGTGAAAACCATTTGAAGATTAATGAACATGAAGGAGATGGGCGGTGAACTTTTTTGAATACGCTGTTGGCAAGGAATTGTCGTTTAGATTTTCGTCCATCTATGGACGAATATTGCGAATGACTGGTATTGCATTATTTTAGTAGCTGCATGTATTTATTGTCTGAGTACATGGAAATTCAACCATTTCACTTGGCAGGATATGATGCTTCCCAATTTGGAACAAATGGTGTTCGAACGTTTCAATACAATCGAGACACGAAACGATTCTAGCAACCTAGATGAGAATTGCCAAACTGTCCGGTGGATTCGCTCGAGAGACACCATGAAGGTAAGTGACCTTTCAGCTTGTTCTGCTGCTCGGATAATACAAGTAGATGTATGGACCTTCGGATATAATGATAAAACCGGCACAAGATTTGCCGCCGGTGTTTGATATATTCGTGCAGGTTACGAAGCAAATAGATGGAGTAGATCAAAAATTAGATGACACGCTCCGTCATTGGCTTTGTGCCGTACCCATTCTACATGAGGCGCCCGCCATCTCCGTATTCATTAGTCGGCACCCCGTTACAATCTCAGGATGTGTCAAATTGGAAGACAACGGGAGAGTGACGTATATAGGGGTACAAACACGTAACCAACAGGATCAGATGAAGGAAAAGAGACCGAACATTGGTTGTTAGTCCTCTCTGGGGCCGAGTTAAATAACACTGTAGTTCCCACTTCTCACACTTGTGGACAATCCCCCCAGCCGATATCAAGGAAAAGTATAACTTTGAATAAGGAAAGATTACTTGATAGTAGATTGCTCACATATGATTGCGAATAAAAAAAAATGTATAGCAAATGCGGTAAACAGAACAACTTAAACAGATAGCATTCATATGTGTAACAAATGAAATCAAATGTTCACTTTGTCTGGTTTTGTTGCATGCCCCATATATCAGTGACCAAAATGTGGGCGTCTTTTACAATACTTCTGAAACTGACATCACACGTTATATACTTATTCCAGCTATAACCTTCCTCGTAATTACCTGCGTTCTCTATTACAAACTTTCTCCTACCTATAATTCATGATCTAGTCTACTCGTTCTTCAGTAGAAAGCCTGGATCGACTTTAACCTTCCTTGTAAAGTTCTCGTACCACTCTTGAAAGACCTTCATTGGCAGAAAAAACTGACTTCCTGCTGGATCTCCCAAAATTTGCGCACCGAATGGTAAATTAGACGTTGTGAATGATGTTGTATAATTATATAGATTTTTTAGTACATTAACGGCTATTAAGGTAAGATTGTCAAATGAAGGCGTGAACGATGGCGTAGACGTCTGTGATTGAAGTGTTTTAATTTGCCCTGCTACCACGTCGGTCGGCTCTATTGAGATGCCAAGTACGGCCGTAACAGATGCTGACGCATTTGCTGTCGTTTCATTTAGGTCCATCGACATTCCTCCAGTGCTGCTTGGTAATAACCTGGTGGCTGTATATGTAAATCCTGAGGAGAATGATGTGGTAGATTGCGATGCCGGGATTATGGAACCACGAAGACGAAATATTGCGCTGGGTTTTTCATTTGATAGCCTACAATTTGGCGAAAGAATAAGAGATAAAAGAATGTATTATACTCTTCTCAAAAAAATGTTCTTACATTCCAAGAAGTTTCCATTCTTTCTCCGGCCATAGAAAGTGTACAGTTGCAGCGTAACCTGGATCGAATGGAATCGTACCCAGTAGAAATACTACAATGTGATTAATTGAAGCTGCGTCCGGCAGTTCAAATACATATTTATTCACATCCACTTGCTGTAGATTTGTTTGAATCTATCAATTCATTTGTGTCAGTAATTGGTTTAATACAACCAATCAAATCATCACCCGACTAACAATTAATTAACTATCGTTCTACTCCCAATTATAGAAAAACTATTGCTCCCCGCATACTTACCAATCTTCCAGCTACAATACATCCAAACATCTTTGCAGTTCTGGCGTCTTTCCAAGATGTAGCGTACTCACATTCATCTGACTAATTAATATAATCACGCGATCACAATATCTAATATGGTACAGAAAGTTCTAGAACTTTTACCATGCTTTGTTTTGTAATAGAACGAACGGGTCGTGAGGGGACGTAGTTGAATCCCCTCAAAAATTAAGCAAAGAAGTTGCTTACTTCGAAAGTATCCATTAATTGGCACTAGACGTACTATATGATGGTCTTATTTAACCCTTACTTTCTCGGTTCATCTGTTGGCGCTCATTGCATCATGATACTGAAACGGCTGTTCGCAGATCCGAATTGGTATTAGCGTCATCAAGGAATGGTTGAGTTATCAGGTGGACACTGCGAAATGAGGCGGTGTATGTCAATATCATGACGATGATTCATTACTGTAGAACTTTAATAGTCTTGGCAGTCAGTCAGACCGAGGTTCTTTCCAATATAAAATTTGTTTTGGTCGATGTTAATGTGTTGAACACATCGACCTTAATGTGTAAACACGTTATAGCATATATTACGGCCTATGTGACATCTACATACAAGATTTGTGGAAATAATCACAGATTCGGTGTGTAGATGGCATTCATACCATTTCTATAATCGTAGTAGTATTGTTGAATTACGGTTGGGACTTTTATTAAAACTTTTTATACACTGTCATTTGACATGCGAGATATAATACCTGAGCTTTTTGCTGAGTCCCGCTACGTAATGAGCAGTATGGTTGAAAACCCGGATACTAGTGAAATATAGACTCGATCAGAGCGTTGGCACAATGATTTTCCTATGGTTTGAGACAAGAAAGTTGCCACGACATTAATGAGGTCTCAACCCTGTCAGATATAAAGGAAACGGACACATGAATCCTTATCAAGAATGCATTTGGCAGATAGATCGTGCGCATAATATCGAAGGCAAAGTTCAAGGACATCCTGTGTCTAGAGTCCACGATCGACAGGAGCGGGAGCAGCGAATGTATTTGAGCAAACACTACTAACCTGCAAAAAAAAATGGAATGTCAATATCATTTCACAGAGATACTAATATCAATCTTTTCTTTAGTTGTTCAGAGACTTAAATAAGTGATCATGTTTAATAGTGTCACCCGCTTTTTCTCATCATTTAAATCTTCAATCGTAATACAATAATGAATCAGACAACTTACGCGCACGTTTCTTAGGCCGCAACAATCTTAGCCCCAACATGTTAGTTTGAACATCAGTGCTAGACGTGAAATATAAAAAGCTCGACAACACTGGCGCTTTGCCATTTTCTCAATCGAATCTTGTTGCCACCATCTAGTTTGATATTGTGTGCAGATAAACAATAGAATCGGGTTGAATTATCTTCCAGATAAGATAGAATGGATGGATGGCAAACGAATGCGGTTTTGGAATAAAAATTAAATTGTAACTGATGCTGAAACTAATAGAATAGAGTGATCAACCAATGAAAAGCCATGGTTTCAAAATAAATCCAATACTGTTACACACATAAATTTTATGCTTGTGCGACTTGGCATTAATTTTTGATTGCTAATCAAAATTGCCAAAGCACAAATGTTCGTATGAGGGTTATGTTAGCAATATCAATACGTGATTTTTCCCTATGATCAAAGCTAGGCCTTAGTTTTAGCTTTTGATGGGTTCACAAAACTTTAATACATATTCTGTAATGAACATCCGACTTTGCGCGTGTAAGGTATGCTGATCCCTGCGTGTTCGCAGACTGTATACTGGCTCGCTTATTATTTATAATTCTTAGAACTTGTTGAACAATCAAGCGAAGTAAGAACAATGAAGCATACACTTCTATTATGCATTTTCATTGGTTTTGTTCACGCGCGCAAAAAATATGATTCCCAACATCCTGAACCTGGCAATTTGTCACCCGACCCATTTACGAATATAGAAAACCTTTGGGGTTAACGCTAATTATAACAGATTTGTTATGACATCATTGGGGCGCAAAATCGCAAAATTTGCTTGTAAATGTGTTTTTTTGGCAGACAAAAATGTACACTGTTTGTATGAACCAATCTGATTACCATAATAATAAGTGAAAACAGTAGATTCGCCCAGAGGCTTAAATATTGCGATTAATTTGACGAGGCATGACTCATATGATGGGGCGTCATTCTTTGTTCCAAATGCTGTTACGCAAATAACATGCCAAACAGGGATTATTTATTTCATGCTTTCAGGTCGATCAATGCTCCTCTATCCCTCTCTTTATAGACCTTTGGATCATAAGATCACTGCCAACAGAGTAGAGGATCGTTCTAGTAGTATATAGTGCTAATTTGGACAAGTCTACGCACACCAGAAAACATACAGTATGTCGGATACCATTATTACTCCAGCGAGGGATATTCCTGCAACTAAGAGAGCTGAAGACGGTGCGCCTATTCCTTTGCACTATAATACTACGCCTTCGGGTTCAATGTATTCAACGACGCCTGGAGGTAACCAATAGTTCGTGATTCCTTTGTTAGGCTTGGGCCTTAGAATAAATGAGCCAATTACTGCTTAGATGAGCAAGTTGGGTCTAAGCAAGATCCTCATTCGTTCGTTTCTCGTCGGTCATCTTTACTGCCGGATTACACTAACCTCGGTTTCACGTTCTCTAGGTTCTCGCATTAGTTATGATCGCAGCACTCTGCTAAATCTTGCCAACTCTCCACTCGCCAGGACACCGCCAAGTGGTTTGGCTTTTGTGCCAGGTGTCACGAAGGTCAACCAGCTGGAGGGACATCTTGCGCCTCCTCAGCAACCGCTGTTTCCTGGAGTGCAGCACCGATCGATGCCAACGCAACATCGCGAGTCAAAGGATAATGAGCATAAGAATAAGTCTACCGATAATAGTGGTAAGGAACTTTACAGCGCTGTGTATCATTGGCCTCTGTGATCTAACAATAATGATTAGCCCTTAACCAAGATCCTTTCGTAACTGTACCCGATCTCCATGCTAACGTTTTGTCTTGCTTTTATTATTATTATTCAAAGATCAAAACAAGGACCAAAACGACCAGCACGATCACATGTTCGAGATGGACATGTAGAAACTATTTGGAGGATCGATCTGTCGAATTATACATCAATGAATTCTCTCGTCTTCAGTTGTAGGATCCTTTGCTGTAAATTTGTGACTTGTAAAGTAGCATGAAGCATCATACTTTTCCCATGTATTTAATTAAAGAATTCATTCCCCGATTATTACTTCTCGTGTGACATAGTCTCCCCCATTTCATCCGATGTACAATACAATACGTGGACAACAGCTGATCAGATAATATATATACTTTTGTATTATCAGAATATATTGAGATTCTTCTTCTTAACAAGCATGTAAGCGATGCAACGAAAAAAACAAAGTTGCGAATATGACCACGATATTAGCTGAAGGGTGAATATCTTGACTAAACGACGAATGGAATCAGGGCCTTCCTGTTTTTGGGATAATCTTTAAATTCCGAACGATATTTCTTGTGCTTTTTGACAGCCCATATATGCATTTGTCCGATGGCAAATACGAGGAAGATAATTGCTATAACAAAAGACATTGATGCATTAATTATCTTCAAGCGAAAGAGGAATTAATGGATGCATGTTTCAATTTACCAGCAATTGATTGTGTGAGAACGGCTATAGCTGCCCATGCCACAATCTCAAAAAAGTAATTAGGGCAAGAGACTAGATTGAATCCGTATCCATAAGGAATCTTCCGAATTCGTGTGCCAGGAGGACGAAGATTGCGTAGATTAATATGTGTCATCAAATTGGATAATTCTGCCCACTGCATAAAAGAGAAAATGCAGCATTAATAAACCTATCGCAGATTGCTAATATTATCATACAATAGAATTATGTCCAGAGAACATCACTTACAATCCAAACAGCGACACAAGCGCCAATATACCAATTATCCCGTTCACCGCTAGTGCCTGCAGCGCTCCATGTCCCGTATACAGCATAAGCTAGAAATAGACCACTGAGAATATGATAATGCACAGAGTTCTTGATTATATTCCTGATCGGCATAGTATCGTTAGAAAATCGATGGACAAATATTGTCTCAAGCTCGCGTTTGATGAAATGCAACATTACAAGGTAAAATGTAACACTAGAAGAAAAGAGCATGAGGAGGTGGATGATGGGTTAGATCAGGAAATTAGACACAGCAAGCGAACAGTTAAAAAAGAAAATTTACGTTTGCATCTTTGAGTGTTCGACTTCCTCCCCATAAATCCATCTCGATCCATAATAGAATATTGGGTGAATCACAAGAGGACCCAAGTATTCAATAAGAAACACTGTTCTCCATGCAACCTGGGGACCTGCAAACCGATTGAACTCTTTCGATAAACCAACACAGGTACTGACGATTAACATTGACTCGATATCTCACATTGCAGCCCTACCTAAATCTTTAAACAAAATTTTATCTTCACTTTTGATTCCGTAATCTGACAACCGTTTCTTCCTATCGTCAAGCACTTGGTCGTTATACGTCAGTCTTTGTCGTTCAGGATAAAATTTTTTGATTCGTTTATGAATTGCTTTCTTAAGGTCGTTTACTGTTGCATCTTCAACAAGGTCAACAGTCAACGGAAAGTGTTTATTTTTCTTCTCAGTCCGAGGGGCAACAGTCAACTTCATTGTTTTTCTGATAAAAATATGCGATTATGATGAGAATGCCTTAAATGTTAAAAGGTTCAATCGACGATTGGAGGATAGATATTTTCACGTATACAAGATTAGGAATGTTCTCGAGCGGAGCATGTGATGATCATAAAGTCGCATTAAAACGAATGCCAAAAATGTACTATACGCAATTTGCCTTGACGTTAAAGGGTTAGATACGGTTATATAGGGGGCGGGCACAAAACAGACAAAGTGAACATTTGATGTCACTCGATGCTGAGACGAACACATCTAAAATTAAATCCATCATCTACCCAGCTATTTCCTCTTCTCTCCCCCCACCCCCTACTATATTCATCTAATTGGCCTTTTGCCACATTCTTTGTTGCACCTCTGTTCCTCTGACAAGAGTCAGTTGTATCATGTTAAAATTAGCTGTAGCTGATATCAGTAGTTAAGCAATAAAGTCTTATAAAATCGATGCTGAGACGAACATTATGTATTTTATTTGCTCTAATATTATTTAAAGCCTAGCAACGAGACATTATTTTTAATCGACTTTAGAGTTCTTTATTCCATTTAATCTTACTGCTTAATACATTGATTTTGTTTTTGGCAAGCCGGCAAAGGTTCAGTGGCTAAATCGGAAAGAGTTCTCGAGTCCTTGTTCTGTTGCTTATAATAATGTTTATATAAGTAGGTAAACCATATTTCGTCAATAATGCTTGCGGGCTAAACATTTATTAAACCAACTGGTCAAATATCTTTTCGGCCTTTTGCTTTACTGGAATACTTAAAAGAGAATGTCAGATGCTAGGCACTTTGAAAAAGAAAAATCTTGAAATTATTATGAAACTCCCCGAGTCAAACAACTAAACAAGGACAAGTAGAAAAGTTTCCTGACTGGTTGCTATTGCTATGCCTTAATGATTTTAATCATTATAATAAGGGGCAGACCGCAACAAAACCTAGGCTGGTAAACATTTATTATGTGACTGACATAATAAGAGGCTAGTGTGGCTGTTAATTTGAATCGCATTTTTTAATTGACTATATCAAAAGTGACTGACACTAACATAAACTTTTACTTGACATCTAACATCATAAATTATAACACGTTTGATATAATAATAAGATTATGGCCATTATTATATAAAATATTAGCATAAAACTAATTTACCATGGAGCCTATTACTATAAAGTTGATACACAAAATTCGTCACCTGAAATTCCTCACACGCACATACTAATACTAATACAAATTTTAAAAAAAATGTAAGGGAAATTTAAACTTCAAATATTCTTGACATTTATCTTTCCCATGGAAGACATGGATAGAGAATAAAATTTTCTAACCAATTACAAAAAAGATGGCTATTTGCGTTTACCAATATACTATTTAAATACTTAATATTAACAGCCAGACGCAACATCCAGACTTACTAATACACAAGGACGTTGCTTTTATCCTAAATCCAAATCTTGTTATTAAAGACAAACTATTCATGCCTCTAAAGAGGAAGTTATGTCTAAGGATCTCTATGAAGGAAAAGCCTTTTTGTTGTTTTACACCACAATTCATAATTATACTTCTACAATATTTACAAACCCAGCTATTACCTGCAGCCCTGAAACATTGATATGTAGGTACAAGAAATGGAAGCCGCAACAAGACAATAAGCTGGAATTAAAAATTACGGTGCCCAAAAATTATTTGGGGCAGACTGCAACAAAATCAGACAAAGTGAACATTCTATAAAATGAGAGGCTGATTATGATGTGGCTGTAAAATTGACCAGCATGACTGATGACA
>CAJVPJ010000817.1:0-16198 GCA_910592205.1 Paraglomus occultum | reverse complement strand
TTTATTCTATACTGAATGAGTCTAACAAAGCATTAAGAGATTTTGACAAATTATTAGAGATTGAACCAAATGATGCCAACACACTGATAGCAAGAGGGACTGTCTATTCTAATCTATGTCAGTATGAGGATGCATTAAAAGATTTCAACAAATTATTACAAATTAAACCAACTGATACAATAGCACAATATCTAAGAGGGCTTCTTTGCCTTATACTTGAGCAATATGACAATGCATTAAATGATCTTGATGAATTATTGGGACTGGATCCAGGCAATATGCTTGTTTTAATGGAACAGGAACTTATCAGATGTGATAGCAGTTTGTATGACAATGCATTGGATAATTTGACTAAATTCTTAAATGTTGAACCAGATCATACATTGGCATTGAGAGTAAGAGGAAAGATCTATTATGCACTCAAACAGTATGATAATGCAATAAATGATTTTAGCAAATTATTAAAAATTCAGCCAGAAAATAATGAAACCATATTAGGTATAAGAACAGCTGTCTATTTTGATTTTTGCAAGTACAACAAAGTTTTGAATGACATTTATATGTTTTTAAAAATCAAACCAAATGAGACTGTTTACAAACAGTTATCATCATTATTTGATCAATTGAAAGCACATAACTGTCAAAAACAAATTACATTATTAGATTTTAAAAGACATCAAATTAAACATGCTGGAGCTATAATTTTAGCAAAAATTTTGAAAACCAATTCCTGTCTGACTTCTTTGAATTTCCAGGGAAATAAAATTGGAGATACAGGAGCAATAGCTTTGGCAATGACTTTAGAATCAAATTCCACTCTGACTTCTTTGAATCTACAGTCTAATCAAATTGAAGGTGCAGGAGCAACTGCTTTGGCAAAGGCTCTAGAATCAAATTCCTCTCTGACTTCTTTAGATCTCTATCATAATCAAATTGGAACTACAGGAGCAACAGCTTTGGCAAAGGCTCTAGAATTAAATTCATCTCTCACTTTTTTGGATCTTTATCAGAATAAAATTGGAGATACAGGAGCAACAGCTTTGGCAAAAGCTCTAGAATCAAATTCCTCTCTGAGTTTTTTGGATCTCTCATATAACTATATTAGTGGTACAGGAGCAACAGCTCTGGCAAAGGCTCTAGAATCAAATTCCACTCTGACTTTTTTGAATCTCCAGGTGAATCAAATTGGTGATACAGGAGCAATTGCTTTGGCAAAGGCTTTGGAATCAAATTCATTTCTGACTTCTTTGGATCTCCAGTCTAATCAAATTGGAGGTACAGGAGCAATTGCTTTGGCAAAGGCCCTGGAATCAAATTCATTTCTGACTTCTTTGGATCTCCAGTGGAATCAAATTGAAGGTGCAGGAGCAACTGCTTTGGCAAAGGCTCTAGAATCAAATTCATTTCTGACTTCTTTGAATCTTTCACGTAATCTAATTGGAGATACAGGAGCAATTGCTTTGGCAAAGGCTCTGGAATCAAATTCATTTCTGACTTCTTTGAATCTTCAGTCTAATCGAATTGGAAATACAGGAGCAATTGCTTTGGCAAAGGCTCTGGAATCAAATTCATTTCTGACTTCTTTGGATCTTCAGTCTAATCAAATTGGAGGTACAGGAGCAATTGCTTTGGCAAAGGCTCTGGAATCAAATTCATTTCTGACTTCTTTGGATCTACAGCAGAATCAAATTGGAGATACAGGAGCAATTGCTTTGGTAAAGGCTCTGGAATCAAATTCATTTCTGACTTCTTTGAATCTTTCACGTAATCTAATTGGATATACAGGAGAAACAGTTTTGAGAAAGGCTTTAAAATCAAATTCCTCTTTGACTCTTATTTTCTAAAATGTCTACTTATTTTCAATGTTTGCAGGGATGCTTCCTTGTCTTATTACTAAAAGAGAAATAGTAATAGTGGGGAAATATAAGAGTGGTGATGCTTGAGACTAGAGAATAGTGATTCAATATTAATATTAGTATTACTATTATGTATTGTGTTAATGATGTGTGCAGGGTGTATTTTTATCAAGTAGAGGACTTACTGGAGGTAGTAATAACTGGTATTTCATATTTAATGTTTATTTATTATTTATTATTATTGGTTTAGTGGAGACATTTTGTCCACACAAAATTGGTAAATAAACAGGAATTAAACAGATAATAAAATGTGGAATAATTCTTCATTTTAAGATAAGGCTCATTCACTAATCCTGACTATAACATGCGATTACCCGTACGAAGTTATTGTTGTATAGACTAGTGAGACATTGTTTACATCTGAATAAATGTTATTGGTATACCTGAAAGAAATTCAAGAAAAGACATCAATTTCTACCAAGTTAATTATGATCATTAAAGCAGCTGCATTTCGAAGTATAAGTATCTTCGTTCAATTGTTATAATATCAATGGTTTATCCTGCTGACGCCCGCAGTAGTAATTTTAGTATGTAGTAGTAGATTTGATTTAGAGATCGTATTTCGATGACAATAGCTAATCTGACACAATACAAACGATCTTTATCCTATCGTATATTCTTTCTATCGATAATTAATCATTGATAGCTACTGCGACTTAACTAATATTAAGTTATATATTATAAGGTCAATAACAAGGTCGTCAGATCAGTTGCAGTTTTCCGCTGAGCGAAACGTGAATAACGGAGCGCGGTCTAATTACTATTCAAAACGATAATATTTGTTTAAGATAAATAAGTGCTAATCAAAACACCAAGTCGAAGTAATGCCCCTATTGTAATTGGAATTAATGTTCTCCGTAGAATAAGAATAGTAAACGTTTTTATTATAATTTACGCTCTCAAGTAAGCCCAGGCGCGCTGTAGAGTTTCCATGGATACAGAGAACGATGGCGAGAAAAAACTGTCTTCGTAAAGAACGCTAAACTATCATTTCATTAAAGACGATAATTTCTTTAAATTCACGTGATATTGGCAATACAATACTATGGCATGGCGTTATTTTGATCGCCAAATACTCAATACTTTCTGTCTTGTTCTTAATAATGTCAAAAGATTTAACCAGATCAACGGCTACTACGTCAATGACAACATTGCCTAGAAAGCCGGTAGAAATACTTGACGAGGACACATACACCGAAGCCATCAGCGAAATCATTGCTAGGGATTACTTTCCTACAGTAGCTTCTCTGAAAGCGCAGAATGAATACCTAGATGCTTTGAGTTCTAATGATCCCGAACAGTTGCGCCTAGCTACAATAAGATTAACAGAGATAGCAACACCGCAAAGGAAACTAGCAGGTTCGTTTGTCGGTTGGGATTTCGCAAGCAAGCTGCTAGTAGTACCACACTTGCATCTTACTCAAATTTCGTGACCCTTTTTAGCTTCAACCCCGAGAATTCGAGATACAATGACGCCTCGCGGTGAATGGGATTCACCAGTTCCCACTCCGAGAACCACAGCGTCAAGAGTAGTAGAAACAGACGTTTCAAGCAAAAGTCACGTAGATACCGACATGTCTTTGGATAAATTCCAGGACAAGTATACAAGTGAAGACAACGCTTCATATCCTTTGTGCGCGGAAACTCTTGAAAAACTCTTCTTTTTATGTGTTTTGTTTCAGTTCATTTTTTGAATTCAGCTGTTTCGCTTTATTCTCATCGTAAAACAATATCTACGCATGGCCCATACGCTACGATATCCTTAACCAATGTGATTTTTTTCGCACTTTCGCAGAATTGATGAGAAAACAGAGCGAAGAAAGAAGGGAAAAGTTAAAATGGATGTTTGAGTCAAAGAGTAATCCACAGAAACTATTAGAAAGTAGTGGAAATGAACCAAAGCTTATTGAAGGATCAGGCAACAGCGGTGGGAGCCAGGTAAAGGTAATCATTTGGTTTGGGATTGTAGCCTGGCCGATTGTTTCTTGATTTTCCTTTATATCTAATCTAATTGGTTGCATGTAGCCACCCAATGCGCTAATGTTCTATCCGGAGGGCCAACCCCATAAACCTGAAGAAAACAGTAGGTGCGCACCAAAACAGATAGCGCCCGCAAATACGAGGTTTGAATCACCTGATGAAGTGGTAATTGAATAACACCTTGATATATGAATTGTCAAATAATTGTGTATTTCCGAATCTGTAGAATATCGATCATTGACGTTTGCCTCCTCTGTCTTGCGTAGAACATAAATAATCATGCGGCCGCCACTGCAGCAGCTGCTATGGCTGCTGGGTTAAGTTTAACTTCGAGTCCAAGTGCGCATTGATTTGTTTTATTCTTGCTTGTTGTCCGCATATGGCTGGAATGTTGTTTTCTAAAGGCTTTTGTGATTTAATATATTGTAGCCGCTAGCAGTATGAGCGGGACACCAAAAGTTGGCGGATATGCGTTTGTTTCGGCAACACCCTCACCGGCACCTTCCCAGCTCGATAGTTCAGAACTAATGACATGGGGTACGATAGAAGGCTCGCCTTTGCTAATTAGCGGTGATCAGACACCTGGTATGTAAAGATACGGCTGATGATCGGTGTACGTCTACTTGGATCTACGAAATGCTTTAATAATACACGTTATATATCATTGTTGTAGGACGTGCTTTCCAATTACCTCCTACTCCCCGACGAGAAATAATCGGGATGGCACTTTCAAGTAGCGCATCCCGTAATATTCGTAAGCGCACTACACCGATGAAGTCACCGAGGAATTCGACGCCCACCGGGATATCTGCAAGGTGAGAACATTTATTAAGTTACATTAATGGCCCAGAATGTCATGATACTAACCATCTTGAAAAAATAGAATTGCTAGTCCGCTTCGAGTATCCATGTTGTCTCCAGCAGCAAAGCAATTGTTGCGTAAATCACATAAGAAACCAAAGACTAACGTCGATCTCCAGTTGAGAGCTTCATATGGCACGCCTAGTAGGAAAGGCATATGCAAACAGAAGCTAGGGTGAACCCTTCATGACGATACATTCCGTGCTTACGATACTGTGATGAAGATTTGTCCACATGACACATTGCAACCTAATTAAAATAAATTTTCTCGTATAATTTTATTCTTTCACCTCTACGATAGCCAATTAAAAAGTAACTTGTGAGTTGCCTACAAAGCTGAGCAATTAATATAATTCTTGTGTTCTTTGGCATATCCTATAAAGGGAATAATGAACACGTCAATTTTCCATGTAATAAAAACGTCGTCCTGAGACTTGTTGTTATTGATATGATGGGTGGGTCAAGGTTTGCTGTGGTTTGGGTTAAAGAATTTTATAGCGCAACGTCGCGAGTTACAAAGTTTCGGTAGCATTCGCTAACCTATGTTATTTAACAGTGCAGTGCCATGTATTTATTGATCATTTTAATATATAAATTCTCAATTACGCAGTTTTGAGCAGACTCCTTTGCAAGCTGACAAATACAATAACAAATACCCTGTAGAACTTTGTTGGTGAAATGCTTAGCGGAAAGTTTGAACGTAATCACGGCTTAAGTATACTAACCGTATCACCAATTTATATTGCAAACTAAAATAACGAACGTAAGTTTGTGTTGAAAACATGATACGTGTAGGTCATCATTATATATAACGTTGTTCAATTTGTGTCTACTGCTTCTTTGAATGCACTTTATGCAGACTAGTATAAGTCGTACTTGCCTCTGATCGATCAGAATGCACCCTGTTCATTGTAACTCTAATGAACAATAGTGTCAATGCAAGACAATCAAGATTATCTAGTTCTTGAAGGAATTGACTACAACTAATCTGGTGCCAATCGGAGTGTCGAGAAATTGAGACTGTAAGGCAGTGGCGATAGATTTCCACGCTGGAATTTTATTAATTCGCGTTTTACTCGCTCAATTAGTGCGTTCTTGTTATCATAGATAGATCAGCTCTGCCGGGTAATGTCATTGGCCGTAAGAGTTTAAGATGGACATACTACACTTATGGTTATATGGATTATTGTGGGCAAACCATGAACATTCGACTGCCCAACGAGGCTTCAGAGGTCGCACGATTACGTAAAGATAATACGACTATATGGCACTGGATCTCGACATATTGAGACATTTCGTAATCTCCGCCTAACAGAGTTTCTCTTCATATTATACACCCAAGCTGTACTGGGCTGAGGTATAGTTTTTTTTTAATTATTATACTGCCATAATATTAATTCGAGTGATGGGGTGATTATGTCATCCCGATATTAATTTAACTCCCGTCAATATTAAATAATTGCATCAACTAGTTGCCATTAGAATCCTTTGTCATGTCCACCCGTAGTGTAGAATGTCTTCAATCTCGCCACCAGCTTTTCGAGTGCAGTCAACCATACATTAAACAATTCCACAACGCGCTCTTGGTCTTCGCCCAATTTTTTGAAAAAGTCTTCGCGCAATGGACATGCCTTCATTGCAACCTGAGAATAGATTTGCGTAAGAAATATGCGTGACGGGGAAGCCAAAAATAATTGTATATTATTCAACGAATACGTATGATCTGATCACAACGTACCGTAAATGCCCCTTTGGCTATTAATCCATGGAATTTCTTCAATGTTTCGCCATATGCTTTCGTGAATGCAGTACCCAATTCTTCATCAGGATTGTCTAAAAGTCTACGCAGTGCCACGGAAGTGAATTCTAATCCACTGGGAGCGTAGCAAAATTATATGCGTTAGCAAAGTCCGACGAAAAACACTAATCGTCGACTTGAAAACCTCATTTCCAACTCCAACCGCTTTGTAATTCTCACCGCATAAGCCACAGCAATCCTTCGGTAGCGACCCTCTTCTTCTCATCCTTTTCGTTTATGACCAGCTTTTCCAAAGTCGAATTTGCTGCTGTATCAGTCTCATAACGATCCCTGATTTTCTTACGTGAAAAAGATACAATAACAGCTCATTAATAAATCATACATCGGGAATCATGTGTTGTGTAGATGATTGTCTACCTTTAGATTTCCATTCATATCACTCTGAACCATGGTAAACGCAACTGAGCCGAGCAAATCTGGTCAAACAAAAAAAAAAACGAAATTCGTTAATTATAAACTCGACAAGACACTTTATAACGATTCTCTAAGTAATGATACAGTTTTCCCCATAACACATGATTCTCCATCTCTCATAACTGATACAATTTACAATCAACGCATGTCAATTGTTATCTCATACCAAACAACTTAACGACACCATCCGTTGCCTCTGCAAACGGCACAGTAGCGATGCCTTCATCAGTAACAGGTACTTCGGTGTAATTTTTCGCGAGGGTGTCAAAATATGTAGACATTATCAAAAACTGGATGATCGAAACAAGTCAACAACGGACGTTTTTAAATTATATAGCAATAGATTGTCGCACAGCAATTATCCCAAATCAGGGGTGCAGCTGGCTAATAAATATCAACAATACAATAATAATAAGGGGTTGTTTTTGTTCAATAAAGAACACACCATGTCGTGGGAAATTGGGGAATAGTCGATCCTCAGTTTCCAGCAGGTTGCGTGTACTGTATCTACATTCTTATCAGCAGGGGAGCATTACAACAGCCTCGCTTCTACTCAGCGCACGAAAGTTTCACTCACTTACTATTATAGATCAAAGTAATCTGCACGAGGTTTACTAATTTGGAACTGCACGAATTGGGCAAAATTTCATTTAGGGTATTTCATTTAGGGTTTGCAAAAAACATGTCGAAGTAATATTCGTAAACTTTATTCTTCAAAGAAACTGACTATATTGATACTAGAACTTATTGCATAATCTATAAATCTTTTCCTCAGAAATATAATATTGGATACGCTTAGTGTTAGTAGCATAAATATTAAAATAATTACGAGAATTGTACGCGAACGCCAAATATGCGTGAATCTTCCTATTTATTTATGAATAAATTGCAAATGTGCATTCCGTGTGCGATTGCTATGCCTTGCATTTCAGAAAAGAACAAAGGCGCCCGTTTGTATTCTAAATTACTCAATTAAGTGACAATAACAAGTTATTGTGTATAAACATAGAGTTAAATAAGACTATGATTATTCAACAAATTTTTTATATAACAAGATCTGTTTATGGAATTGAGTGACGGAAACACATTCGCTTGTCGAAATTAAATCTTGATAGTTTATAATAACTTTGACAAAGTATGCGCTTTAAAAGCGTCTGCCTTAGCGAGAAGGTGTACTTCTCTGTCGTCCATCGATAATAAAACAAAGCTTTCTCACAACTGTGATGTACAGTAATCGACGTTATAGTAATAAATATTTAACTTGTCTAGTCAAATTATACTTGGAGGAGAAGGCAGTTTTCAATGTCTAATTTTGCTTTGTTTTGTTTTAAAACACAAAACCGATATGCTCTTATCTCAATTTATTAAACACGGTAATGCATAAGTATCACTCCACTTTTAATTCGGAGCAAAAATGAGTTAACTCTGAGAATTTTTCCTGCATAATGTATTACTATTACCAGCTAATTTAATCAAATATATGCTGCTTGTTTGGATATAAACTTTTAAAAGCATATTCCAAGTAATTGCATAATTTTTCTACTGTTATGTGCCTTTTGAACGTGTGGTGGGATTAGACGAAAAATGTTATCATATTGGTAATAATAACTCAAGCAGTACCGTCTCATGTCCTGCAATTATTTGCATTTTCTAATAACGATTACACGATAATTAGTTTATGTAAATACATTTTGATTATGATATGCCTCGAGGTAAAGCTAAAATTTTGTACGCAATCGGGGTTTGCTATCCAAGCCAAAATTTTCAAGTTATATTGATTGGCCTATCTTCGAACACTATTTAGTAGTCTGAATTAATAATGTTTAACTACGGCATCCTCTGTTTAAAATAAATTGGTAGTTATTGCTTCCGAAAGAGATAAACTTACCAGTTGTTAGTCTTGATTTGAAACAATTCTAACAGACGTGCGTTCAGTACGTGCATACAGAAGCAGCAAATTAAGTGAGCGGGAAAAATCAATTTACTGCAAACAGATCTCAAGGAGACCATCTCTGGCATTAATACGACTCGGGAGACGAAGCATTCCCCCATCACACGTTCTAATAAATCAATATCAGCTTTATTTTGCGCGTGTTGTTCCACAACTATATCACGTGCTTACCTAAAATCTCTAAAACGTCATGATTTAATTACGCAACTTTTTTCAAGAATATCCTCCAGACTCTGACGCTTTCTTTCAACGTTCTCTATTACAAAAAAAAAAAGAAGAAAATGGAATGCATCTTTGGTTTTACCGGCAAAGACTATGTCATGACAGCTACAGATAGTACCGTTTCACAGAGCATACTGGTCATGAAATCTGACGAGGACAAATCCCGCGCCTTGAGCAAACGTATCATTTTACTATTTTCCGGGACGCCGGGGGATACTGTGCAATTCGCAGAGTTTATTCAGAGAAACGTGAGGCTGTACGAGATTAGAAATGGAGTCGAGTTATCAACAAAGTCGGCTGCTACTTTTACGCGAAGAGAGTTGGCGGACAGCCTGAGATCAAGGGTGAGTTGTTTGTTTGTTTTTTTGAATGATATGTGAGAGGAGGTATGATAGTAATAAGCACGAAGGGAAATGGGGGAGGGGGCTGATTTTTTTACAGCGATAAACGGTTGATTTCGTAAGAATGTAGGATTGGTTTAGGTGACATATGTAATTAGAACCTTGAATAATCTTAGATTATGTATATTACATGACCGATTTTTTCGATACGTGGTAAATCAGTTTTAGATTTTGAAAAATGTTCGATATTACAGTTCAAAAACTCATCCGTGATGCACGAAACCAGTATGATGGATACTGTCCAAATAAAGTGCACGGGCCGACAATTTTTGAAGCAAGCCAGACTAATCTGCATTGCATTGCCATTTGAACGCTCTTTCCGATCTCACCATCACTCTCTCTTTTTTTCTTAGAATCACTACCGCGTAAATCTCATTCTGGCTGGATACGATTTAACTACCGAATCGTCTCACCTTTATCAGCTCGACTATCTCGGTAGCTCGATAGCTGCTCCCTACGGTGCTCATGGTTACGCTGCACATTTCCTTTTCTCCATTTTTGATCGTTACCATCGTCCAGATCTTTCGTTCGAGGAAGGAAAGGCATTGATGAAGAGGTGTATCAATGAGTTACAAAAGAGATTTCTTATTAATCTACCAAACTTTACAGTCAAAGTAGTAGATAAAGATGGAATTAGAGAAATTGTAGTTTAAAAGCAAGTAACTTAATATGAAAAACGTAGAAGCAGGAGACCACTAAGAGAATGACCGATGAAAAAAAAAAAAGGGAAAGGGAATAATATGGTCAGAAGCAAGACAGGCTTTCTTGCAATGTGTGAATATTAACGTACAAGAACAACTGTATTCTCTGCATTTGACCTTTCCACGTACGTCTAACAAACAGTCGCATCGGAGGGATAATAAATATGAGGACTTGTTGACTTTTTATTTATAATTAAACTCGTTAGAATTGCGTTATGTACAGATTCATCAATTATTGAAATTCTCTGGAGTAGTGAGAGCGACAGGCAGGAATTGACCAACAACGAGTAACCTTTCCGTGCAGTTGTTGATACCTCAGTTGCACGCACTTCACTCCAGATTCTTCTAAAACTACTCCTTTTATTTTATCAAAATACTCGTCCCATTTCCTCCCACGTCAATTCTCTCAATCTACCTAATATTATGAAATTCCATTACAAAGGTGGTGGCGGTTTAATCCATCCCATCTCGACAAAAAAGTCATAGATCCTACTCGTCTTATTAACGTCGATCTTGATCAACTCTCTCGCCTGCCTACGACGCATGTGACCATCTAACCTAGCGTATTCTTTTAAAATAGTCGCTTTTATGGCCATGTACGGATGGGGCGGTATGCGAAGATGTTCGCAGAGTCTGCGTTCAGCAGGGAGGAGTAATTCAACACCTTCTTCGTCATCGAGAGTTATCGGACCTGCGGCTTTGCGTACTATCCGAATAGTAGGATTGTGCGCTGCTGGATGAGTTGACGGCTTTGGGAAAAGACGAATATGGTAAGACGACAGACACTCGTGCACAAGATCATCTATCCAAACGTTCACATTCTTACCTCTCCATCACCAAACATTCCGTCTCTTATCATCCCTCGATCTCCACTACCTGACAACAATAGTCGGCTTGACGATTCTCGAGTTGTTTCCTGTGAAAAGAGAATCGTTCGTCAGAACAGTGTAAGTGAAGACCATGTGAAAACTTGACTATTAATGTATCGGAATGCCACGAAATTTAATGTATGTATGTATCGTATTATCACTTGTGGACATGGATCGATAACACTAGCTCATCCAAAGAATAGACAGAAGTTGAATAATCATAATAGAGACGCCTCACCCGTTCAGCCTTCAATTTCTCGTATAGTTCGCCATCTTTCAATTTAGTTATCCCCATTCGACGCCATTCTTGAAGCTGGTCAATTCGTTGTCGAAGATATTGTTCTTCTGCGGATGAGAAGCAGGAATCGTAAATAACAAAAAGGACCGAACGAAGCATTTGAAAATGCATAAAACGTGTCTGACAACTTACTTATTAAACCCTCAAAAAATGCTTGAAAGTCTGGACCCGTCATTAATCTTGCAAACGGTTTGGCGCGGTTTATTAGCTCCTTTTCTTCTTTTGGGCGCTTCTTATCTGCTGCTGTCATCTAAAGGAGTTTCGCGGCTTACTAGTGAGTCGGTTGGTTACCATTAATTCTTAACTATGTAACAGTTCCATCTCTCTCGTTCCTCCATTAACGCATTCCGTCCATAGCAATTCTGTTCACACATATCGATTCCTCATCATAATGTCATCATCATATTAAAAACTCACCTGTCTAAAGTCGATTAAGCCATATTCATGTATTATCCTTCTCTTTTCTATTCTTTTGAGTAACTTCTTATTATAGATTTCCAGGACGGCTAACTTTAATGCTAAAGTCATTACAATAGGGAAAAGTGACGAAGGTGAGAGTGAGAAAGAAGGTGAAAGGTTGCTTCCGGGAATAATTGTCAAATCCACAAAGGTCATACTCCCACCTCTATCCTGTTCAGAGTCTTCTTCTGTGAATTCGATATCTTTAATTATCGCCTCGGCATCGTTATCTGTTTCGTGTTCAAACTCTTTTCGCATTGGCATGTATCCATGAATCTCATGATTAGCTGGCATGCTTTGGAGTATCTAAAACGAAGGAGAGGAATGAAATACAGATTATTGGTAAGTGGTTTTGTAAGGAGAAAAGGTGATGAGGCGTAGATAGTGAGAAAAAAAAGACGCTGGGGTGTATTGATATGATTTTTGTAAGACAATTCGACGTGCAGCATATGATATCATTCCTCGTCACCTTCCCTCCTTCTCTCACCCACCTTCCTCTCAGGCTTTTCCACCAAACCTAATGCTACAACAAACCAACATTTTCACAGCGTCAATACCGTCAAATCAACGCCTCAACTGCTAAGTTCTTCTTCAGGCTTCCTAACCTGCTTTTTCGTATATGACGTCCATTCGCCTACGCTTCCTTCGGCGCATTTCTTTCTCGCTTGTTGTCACATCCAGGGGGTCGATCTTGAAAAAAAAAAGACGTTAGCGTAAAGGAAAAAGGAGAATAAAATTTCAATTATAATGACAAAAAAATAGAAACGATCTAATGATATAAACCCCCAGACTCCCTGCAGTCAAATCCCAAAAACACCAAAACTCTATGGCTCAACTCACAGGTCGAGGCCAATTAGGACTTTGTGAATAGACTTCAATATAATGTTGCTCACACTCTTCTTTCGTCTTTGTTCCTATATGATCGGCTATGTCGACCCAATTCCCTAAACCGAGTGTTTGTGATAGTTCGATCAGGAGGTATTCCTCTTCAGCATCCCAGTCATTCGTGTATAAAGGAAAGCTAAATGTCGGTAGTGCCTGTTGAGTTGCATGCAGAAAAGAGAATTAACGTATGTGAAATGCACGCGTTTTTTCGTCGTAGGCACGCTAATGGAGAATCACCTAGTGGAATCGTCTAATCCCCCACCTTGCCCTACCATAATCTAGCTAAGTTTACTTTCTCCTCGTTGCTCCTCCACTCTTTCCAAACCTGTTTGACGTACGTACAATCACTCTATAGTCGTGTGTCTTCTTGTGTCCGTTGATCTCCTTTCCTTGCGAAAAACACCCAACGCACAGATACATATCATCACATATAGCACAAAGAATACGAGTAGTGTTCCATATTGGTTGCTGACAGATCCTGCAACGATACATTATATCAATATAGGTAACTTTAAGAATCACTGGAACTGGATTTGTAGACGACTTGGACAGCAGAGAACGGTCGAAGAAGCGAGTAATATAGTATGCGCGCGAGTTACGAGGTCAAAAACGGCAAAGAAAAGATTAAATGATGTTAAATTGTGTTACCCAATTACTATGATTTGGTACACGTGTCGTGCCAAATCTATCGCTTTAGTATGTTTTGGATATAAATCACGTGGATTTAAATCGTAAATATATGATACTAATACTAATACTAGAATTAAAGGTGAAAAAACAATAATAATGGATTCCATTGGCGGAGAAAAGAATAGAATGCTAATCGAGTTTTGCTAGCTAGCTGCTTTTAAATATATATGCGTTTGTGCTTTATTTTAGCACCCAGTAACAGTAATGCCTCACACCCTCTTTATTCGCCCTGACCTTCTTTGCCCATCCAACTGAATATTGACTTTTTTGCGAGCGGACATAAAAAATTAGAGGAGAAACTACTTTGTATTTGATGGTTCGGCCTAACAAGCCCTTTATTTATAACAACCTTAAAAAGGCAAGTTCAAGTTTCCTCACTCAAACGACCGCAGTACACATGTCAAAATGCGGCTGAGAGTGACCATGCCATGCTCATTGGGTTTGATAAGGAGCCAGTGACCAAATTGG
This sequence comes from Paraglomus occultum, assembly GCA_910592205.1. Taxonomy (NCBI): domain Eukaryota; kingdom Fungi; phylum Glomeromycota; class Glomeromycetes; order Paraglomerales; family Paraglomeraceae; genus Paraglomus; species Paraglomus occultum. Next base: position 2,264 of record CAJVPJ010000817.1, on the reverse strand, counting down.
GGTACGGCCAGAATATTTGAACAAAGTAATTGTAGAGACTGGTCACTTTGGTAGTAGAGCAATAGAAAAAATATATTGGACGATGCGTTCTAAGATGTGCTGTGAGTTAGCACAAAATTACGCCCGTGGCAGGGTTTAAATTGCGCCTTATAAATCCCATCGTTGTAGGTTGTGTTTAATGGCATAAATTAATTCTATCACAATATGTTGTATAGCTTATCAGACGATAAAAAATCTTCTACTTTATTATTATTTGGCAAGAGCGAATCAACAAGCCTCCCACTTGCGCTAACAAAATTCATCGGGAATGATAAAACCCACAGTTGCTATTGGGAAGTGCTAGGTCCGAAGAAATGCTTGACGTAAATAACTCAGGTATATAAACTAATGAGAGCACCCGCCGACAATATGTATGCAGAATGTATTATATGATTGGTTCATTTCAACTCCCAGTCGTATTAGTATTAGTATCACATCACACAAGCATAACAATAAACAAACATCGGAACTATATTAATATTGGAGTCCGGTTAACAAAGATTTTTGCATTTGTTATTATTATGGATTATAGGTATTCGGCATCAAAAGATAGTTGGGTAAGTTTCGGTTATTTACTCAATAGACTTCTTTTTCAGTATAATTTTTCCAGATTGCTAGAATAAACGAAATAATTTCAATATTACTAGGGGATTGGACAACAATCATCTTCAGGTACCAAAAACAAAGGGAAGGAAAAGCAGCATGAAGTAGAAGATGCAGAGGTTCAAGAAGCTGCTGAAATAGACCTCATTACTTTTGAGAGTGACAGTGACAGTGACAATTCTGAAGATGCATATCCCCTAAACCTGAGCAACACTGAATTAAATGAGCAATTAGAAACCAACTTGGAATCAATTATCAAGAACAAAGACAGAACAAGTCATCTCATTAAATTGTACAATCTGTTACTATTATCTGGCACTTTATTAGATGATAATCAAGCAGGGAATGCCTTGAAGATTATAGCAAGTGGGGTTGAATATGACCACTATACAATCACTACTGGTATGGAATTGGAATTGCATTTGAGAATATTTGCATTACTATTAGATCTTTATGGCAGGCGACCACTTAAAATGGCAAGGAAATTGTATGAAACTCTGCATGAGAATCTTGGACAACTACAAAATATTCACCAGTCTTATACCAATGCATTAGAAAAGGGCTTAAATGCTACATGTGGCTTATTGGCTAATTTAAATTTGGATGAAGGTGTTCAAAATTACAATATCAATTTTTTATTTCTGCATCTTTATGATACTCTTCATATGATGAATGATGACAAAATTGTTTGGCTTGAAATTATAAATCAGTTAAAAGCTTTGTTTTCTGTACTTGTCAAGGCTTTACCTAGTATGAATGGTATTTTGACAACAGCAGAAACTCCAATTGACAACAAGGCTGCTATTGAAGTTTATAACAAAATTCATAAGATCTTAGAGTCAAAGTTTTTTATGGGACATTGGTATATAGAATGGAAATATTTATACAGCATGTATCATGCATTTGTTGAATGGTCAGCTGTTCCAATTCATAAGAATCTAGTTGCTAAAGGAGAATTGATGCTTATTAAAGATCTCTGGAGATTTGGAGACCAAGAATGGCATAAAACAATTTCAGCACAATCAGAAATAACTGGATATAAGTCTAATCCAAAAATTATGTCAGATCATATCTCAGAATCAGTTCCATACTCTTTATTGTTTGGCATACTGGATATTGCTCAAAATCTTATAATCTCTACAAAAAATACTAGTACCTTGGCTCATTGTTACTATCTTGCAAAACTATCTCTGGACATAGTGAGAGTAAATTTTATCCAATTTAAAGCAATGGAAGTTCTGGCCACACTTTACAGAAAAGATGAAAATACATTTTCTGTTGTGAAGATTGATCTAGATCAACATGCTGAGGGTTTTTCAACTTCTGACCAAGATAAAAAACTATTTCAAAGCATGAGAGATTACATTGATAAGAAATATGCATATATTAATCAAGCAGGCAACAGAGCAAATTTTGAAATGTCAGTCTCAAGACAGAAATCAAAAAAAGCAGACCATACTAATACACCTGAACAGCTCCTTAATTCAAATCCAAATGATTTATTGATTCTAGACATGGTAGCAGATCATCTTACATGTCCATTTGCACAAGAAGTTACAGATGATTTTAGAATACTTCCATGTAAGCACAAAATCAGTTATCTGGCATTGGCAACTTTTATG